>JAASFJ010000714.1:0-16752 GCA_023333755.1 Globisporangium uncinulatum
ACACACACACATACACACACGCACTCGCATCTAATCTACTCGTCAACGCCGTCTTGTTTGTCCTTCAGCTCCTGCTCGCTCAGCAGCTCCGTCTCGGGCGTGAGCTCCTCCGAGTACTGCTTGGCCATGCGCACGACCGCGTTCGGCGAAAAGACCTCGCGGTTGTTGAACCACTTGCAGCTCACGTACTGGACGGGACACTTGTTGTAGTGGATCATCTTGCCGACCGTCTTGTCTTCGCCGAAGTCGAGCCCTGTCGTCTCGACTTTCACGGGCGACGCGAGCAAGCACGCGAGCAGCTCGTTCCCGACAAAGTACGAACCGCCGGTCGCAAACACGTACGAGTTCGCGTTCGCAGCGTCGCCAATGTTCACGTGCATGTCGCCAGCGTAGCACGAGCCGAGGTGCTTGCACTGCGCCATGCACTGGTAGTAGTGCGGCCAGAACACGACCGCCTCTTCGTCCTGCTTGAGCAGGTGCGCGCGCGGGTCCGCGTGGTGCACGTGGCTCATGAGCGTGAGCGTCTTGTTGTGCAGGTTCAGGTAGCTGTCGAGTCCCGCGTGGCGCACGACGCTGAGCGTGTGCTCGAACGCCGGCGGGATGTACACGTCGTCGTGGGCAAAGAGCACCGTGTGCGGCGTCGCGATGAAGCCAATGTAGTCCCAGTTCGTCCGCTTGCACACGAAAATGACGCGCTTCGTGCGCTCGAGCAGCGACACCGTGTCCTTCTCGCTCAGCGCCATCTCGCGCGTCGGGAGGATCTCGGCCGTGAAGCCAGCGCGGATATGGAGGAAGAAGACGATCAACTGCGCGTAGTAGCCGAACAGGAACCCTGCGACGGCGGCGGCCGCGAGCCAGCGCTTCGGCAAGCGCCGCCAGTGCGCTAGCGCGCGCCTGCTCTTCGACATGTCCTCTGCATCGTACGCTGCGTGGACGCTGCTGCTTTTGCGGAAGAATCGCTGCGAGAACGGCAGCAAACTCTCGCTGTCGTCATCTGTGCGGCTGAAGGACAAGCGGCGGTTGTGGAGCGCGTCGTGGTGGCTGCTCGTGTGCATCGAAGTAGCGCGCGAGCAAGCGATCGAATGAGTGCGGAGCTTTTGGCGATGGGGAAGTTTTTTCGTTTTTGTCTGTCTTACCACTTTTTGGACAGTTTTGTAAAAACGTATTCCTTTTGAATATTTTTGGAGCACAGTGTGACACAACGAAAGCAATGCAAATTTCTCGTGCCCACGTGTGCGCTGACTTCGCTTCTGCTGCTCACTCGCACACTACGACTCAGGTGGCAGCGCGGCTAATACCAATGCGCGATCGGGTCGCTGCTCGTTGCTGCTGCTGACGCTCCTGCTGCTGCCGCTCTTGCTGTGGTGGGTTGTCTGCGACCGCGGACTGCATGTCGACATCCTCCATCGAGGCGGGTCGCTGCTGCTCCTGCGCTTCCTTGGCCGCGAGGTAGAGCTCGTACTCCTCCGCGACGTCCGCACGGTCCTCTACGCGTGTGGGCTTGCGGCGCAGCATCCTGCTTACGTGCCGTTGTCGTTTGGGGCAACCTGTTGCTTTCCGCACTCGCAAGCTTTGAGCTCCAGAAGTCACTCTTCTTTGATTGATTTATTTCGACTGAAGTCTCTGAAGTGGTGGGCAACAGAGCACATGAGTACATGTGTATACCATCACATTGCGCCGGCTTATGACCAAGTCGTCCGTAAACGGGAGAGTGTTGAGGCCGTGACAACCAAGGTCGGCATTCTCAGGAAGCATGGTGATAGCGAGCGAGGCCATTCACTGAGGAAGAACTCGACGAGAAGAGGTGTCTGCGCCTGGTGTTGATGATGCAGTGTGTCGGATATGCCGGGAAACTCGTTGGATTTTGTATGCATTTGAAGAGCTATTTATACGTTTTGCCCGATAATTCTATCTTCTACACCAAATTATACAGCGACCGTAATCCCACCTCGTGTATACAGTACACACGTGGAAGCAAGCAGTCAGTGAAAAGCCAGCGACACTCGGGAAGAGCTCACAGTGGTGGCGGCGACGACGACAGCGACAACAGCAGTGGTGTAAGGCGAGTTCTGCAGCCGCCTCACTCACTGCGTCCGCTTCGTATTCCACCAGCAATCAAACGCGCCATTTCAGCGGCACCAGACCCCGCTCCGCCGATCGTCGTCACGATTGTTCAACACAATGACGTCGTCACTCGGCCACGCGTGCACAGCACTGATACGGACGCTACTGCTGCTACTGCTCATAGCTTCTGCCCTGTCCACCCGTGCGCACGCTGGGATGCACGCGTCCGAGCGTCGCCACTTGCAAGAGCAGGCGCGCGCAATGTTCTACCACGGCTACCAGAGCTACATGGAGCACGCGTTCCCGTGGGACGAGCTCAAGCCGCTGTCGTGCGAAGGCCGGCGCTGGGACCGACGCGAGCGCGGCGACCTGGACGACGTGCTCGGCGGCTTCTCACTCACGCTCATTGACTCGCTCGACATGCTCGCGATCCTAGGCGACCGCGCCGAGTTTGCGCGCGCGGTCAAGCTCGTGATCGAGAACGTCTCGTTCGACCGGGACGTGACTGTGTCCGTGTTCGAGAGCACCATCCGTGTCGTTGGCGGCCTCGTGTCAGCACACATGCTGGCGTCGCCGCAGCACTTGGGGATCCTGACAGCGGACGAGTACAATGGCGAGCTCCTGGACCTCGCAGTGGACCTTGGCACGCGGCTGCTCCCAGCGTTCGAGACGCCGACAGGGCTCCCAGTGCACCGCGTGAACCTCAAGCACGGCATTGCGGCGAACACACCGACGCTCACGTGCCCAGCGGCGGCCGGGTCGCTGCTGGTCGAGCTGTCGTACCTCTCCCGTCTCTCAGCGCTGTCTGTCTTTGAAGAGAAAGCGAGCAGTGCGGTCATGGCGCTCTGGTACCGGCGGTCGGACCTGAATCTGCTCGGCAGCTCCATCGACGTCGCGTCCGGTGAGTGGGTCCACTCGCACGTCGGCATCGGCGCGGGCCTCGACTCGTTCTTTGAGTACTTGCTCAAGTACCATCTCGTGAGCGGCAACACAGCGTGGCTCGACATGTTCAACATGAGCTACAGCGCTGTCGAGACGCACTTGAACCACGGCGACGTGCACATTGAAGTCGACATGCACCACGGAAGAGAGTTTGTCCGGTCACGGCGCGTGTCGGCGCTCCAAGCGTTCTGGCCAGGGCTCCAAGTGCTCGCGGGCGACGTGTCGAGTGCGATCCGGAGCCACGCGAAGCTCTTCTCGCTCTGGGACAAGTTTGGCGCAATGCCGGAGCTCTTTGACCTCTCGGGCGCTGGCAGTGTGATCAGCTGGGCAAAGACGTCGCCGCTGCGGCCAGAGCTCATCGAGAGTACGTACCACCTGTACCAAGCCACGCGGGACCACAAGTACCTCAAGATTGGCCGAAAGCTGCTGCAGGACATCGAGAGTGCTTCGAGGGTCCAGTGCGGGTACGCGGCAGTGGGCAACATCCACACGCTCGCGGTCGAGGACCGCATGGACAGCTACTTCCTGTCCGAGACAGTCAAGTACCTCTACTTGCTCTTCAGCGAAGACCCAGACGTGATCGTGCCGTCGTTCGACCTGACTGACGTGCCGGCAAACACAAGCCGACGAACCAACAGCACGTACGGATTGCCTGGACCAGCGTCGTCGCCTCGCTGCAGTCGGAACGCGACGCGTCCGCTCAAGTCGTCGCAGATCGTGTTCAGCACTGAAGGCCACCTGCTCATGCTCGACTCGACGCTGTTCGAGCGCAGCCACACATCGGAGGCGACACAGACCCACGGTGCTTGCGAGAACGCAAACTTACTGCCCAAGTCCCACAGCGACACTGCGCCTCTGAAGCCTGTGTCGCGCGCAGCAGTGGCGCGCCCGCAGATTGGCATCTCTGTGCGGCTCGACGACGTCCACGTCATGACGCTCGTAGCGTGGCCTGCCGTGTTTGGGCTGCGCGTCGATCCGCACACGCACGTCGAGGCGCCGCTGTTGTTGTACGCGTCGAGCGTCGGGAACGCGTGCTCAGCGCTCGCAAAAGCCGATGAAGAGCGGATACGCGGCCGACTTGTGGTGGTGACGCGCGGCGTGTGCTCGTTCTCGGAGAAGGCGTTGCGGCTGCAGATCGCCGGTGCCGCGGGTGTCATCATTGTCAACTCAAAGACCGCAAAGGCAAAGCACCCGGGCCGCACGTACGTGCTCACAGACGACAAGCGCGGCCTCGGTGCGCGCGTGCAGATCCCAGTGATGCTCGTGTCGCGCGAAGACGCATCGCAGCTGCACCGGCAAGTGGCGAACCTGCGCAGTCTCGGGGCTGCAAGCGAAGACGAAGGCGTGGACGCGGATGCGTCGTTGCTTGTCGGCTCCTTGTCGCCGTGGCTTCACTAAGTTCAGTTTTGTTGGCTCCCATTTTGAGGCTGTGGAGAGGAGGGGGAAGTAGGCGGCAGGCGATGGCGGACGGCACCACCACCACCACTCCGTTGTAACAAAAGAGTGTAGAGAAGAATGGAAACGCGTGTGAGTTCGTTTCCTGTGTGCAACATACGAGAACAGCGGTTTAGTTCCATTCACAGAGAAGGCGCACGCAGCAGATGACGCGTCCAACGTTGAGCGACTTCGACGCGGAAGCACTGGATGAGAGGGGGAGAGGGGGAAGCTGCTGGGTGAGACGTATCTCGCACACACGCTCATCAGCTTCACGGCTCTGCTTACGCAGCGAGCGCAAACCCGACACGCGGCTTCCGGCTGCTCGTGCCCCAGTCAAAGACCGAGTAGTACTTGCGCATGAAGACGTCGCCCAGAATCCACAACGGACCAGCAGGGGCCGGGATGTCGAGGCCGATGAACGCCCAGAGGCACAACGGGCCGTTCTTGATCATGTACTCGTCCTTCGTCAGCGTGTACTGGTTGCCGTTGAGCATGAACGTGATGTCCGGCGCCGGGTCTGTGCAACTGATCAGGTACTGGCCCATGATGAACTTGTGTGCGCCGACAATCTTCGCAAGCGCCGCAATCTGGTCCTTCGGACCTGCAATCAGCGACGTGCCCGAGTCCACGATGGCTTTGTGCACGTCCGCAAACTTGCCGTCTTTCGCCAGCACCGCGTCGAGCTGCACAGTCCAGTACGTCGGGCTGATCACGTCCACGTACGCGAGCTCGCCGGTATAGTGGTTCTTGTCTGTGCCACCGAGCGTGAGCACGCCATCGGCCTTGTTCCCCAAGTAGAACGCAAAGACGGGCTCGTCGAGCTTGCCGGCTTCAACGAGACTGTGGAACGGCGTCTTGAGGTGCGAGACACTGATCGAGTCAAAGCCGAGCCCAAAGAGCCCGTCGAACTTGCCCAGGTAGTACGCTGGGCCGAGTCCTTTCGTCACATTCACCTCTGCAAAGAACTGGTTCTCGACCACCAAACCACCGACGTTGAGCGTGTCCTGCGACAAGAAACCCGAGACCGGCCCGCTGCCGTACTGGATCTTGAACTCAGTGCCGTTCGCTTGATACGTTGACGACTTCTCGTGGTCGTACACGTGGTGGCCCCCAAATTTGCGGTTCGGCACCCACAAATTGCTCGAGCCCGTGTCGAAAATGACGGTGAACGTTTGCGGCGGCGTCCCGAGCGAGATCTCGCCGTAGTACTGGGCGTTCTGGAAGTTGCGGATGACCACGTCTGCGTGGTCGCGCACGTTCGCGAGCTCATCGTTGCTACGATGGCTCGCTGCCTCGCTCTCAGCGGGCGACGGGAAGGTCGACTGCCACACGTCTGCGTGGTGTACGGTGCGCATGTTGGCGAGCAGTGCAGCTGCGAACACGTCGTCGGGCAGTTTCTTCATGGGGACGCGCAGGACAGCGCTATCGGCGGGTGATGGCGTGTGCAGCAGCAGCACACTGGCGAGCAACGCGCTCGCGTAAGCAACGGGGCGTAACATCCCGAGAAAGGGTGGATGAGTGGGGTGGAGCGCTGCAGCGACTTGGTTGTCGTCACTCTCGAGAGCTCTGTCGAAATTGAAGAATGGCGAGCGAGAAGGATCGCGCGCATACTGAAAGCAAGATGAAACGCGAAAGGATCTTCTGAAATCTGATGGTCATGATAACACCTTGAAACTTGCATTTCCTCACTATTGCATCACGTCACGAGCCAACGCATCGACAATCGCCTGCTCGACAGGCGTGTACGCGCTGTCAGCACGGCGCAGATTCATCTTCGCGTGCAGTCGGATGTTCGGATTGCACATCACGCGTACGGACGCGACGCCGCGCTGTCCGAGGTTCTTACTGCGCGCGTGCAGCACAAACGGGTGCACGAGCACGACGTCGCCAGCGTCACACGCCACCTCCTCGACGCGCTCGCGTGGGAATTGCCGCGCGTGGAAGCTCACAGCACCGCCTTTGAGCCCACGCGGCTCGTGCGCCTCTAGCAGCCGCGCAATCGGCGCGTGCGAGCCAACGGCCAGCGCTGTGCCGCCCTCAGTCGGTGCGATGTCTGAGAAGCACATGATCGCAAGCAGCCCCGATTCGCGGCTGTCAATGTGGTGCTGGTACGCGGCGCCGTCGACATGCCACTTGCCAGCAGCGTCCCACGGCGGCTCCGCTTGCCCTGGGAACGTAATCATCCACCAGCCGCAGCCGAACGGCTCCCACGCACCAGCGCCGCAGAGCTGGTCGACTGCGCGCTCGAGGCGCTCAGTGAGCACGTCGCCCCAGATCGGGTCGTGCTCGCGTGTGTAGATTTCTAGCGCACGTGGTGGGTGGTACGTTGTCAGTGGTGCGAGTCTGCATTTCATTTGTAGTGCTTCTAAACAAACGCACAGCAGACGAACGCACCAGGGATGCCGTGACGCTCCACCCACGTGCGCGCGTCGTGCTCCAAGACGCCGTCGACAGCCAATCGTTGCCAGATCAGCGCACGGCACGCAGTCGCAGTCTCGCGCGAGAACGCACCGCGGAGTCGCACGAAGCCGTCGCGCACGAACTGCTGGATCTCACGCGGCGTCAATGGACCATCGTTAGTTGGTGCTCGTGTCGGGGCTGATACAAGCAATGGCGATGGCGATGGCGTCGTCTGCGTCTTGCGATTCTTGCTTGGATCGTCGCACAGGTCGCTGCTGCCACTGCCTTCACATCGCCGCCGCTTGCGGCCCATTTCGATTCTAAATTTGTGGACATGCCGCCATCAAAGTGTAACCCACGCGAGCCCTGATTGTGCCAAGGAAAGAGGCACAAACCCCCGATTTGTGCCGTCTGAAGAGGTACAGACCCAAGTTGAACCCAACCGCCACCACGCCACGCAAAAAACGTAGAAAAACACCTTTGAGCTGAGCTGAGCCGTCCAGTCGGCGACTTGCTGCCAAGTCGGACGTGCGCAGGCATCGAAAGCTCCTTGGACAGCTCACGCGCAGCTGCGCTCACGGAACGCGGGCAACATGGCAGGACAGAACCCGGGCAGCCGCCTCAAGGCGCTCAAGACCGCTGTGTCGCGACGCGGGTCGTCACTCAACGCGTCGCTCGGCGCCAAGGAGGTACGCGTGCAGCTCGACGAGGAGTTTGAGCGCGACAACGGCTACGCGTTCGACTACGCGCTCGTGTTCAAAGTGCACGACGAGAACGCGGAGCTCTCGGATGCGCAGAAAGAGTTTTCGATGCGCAAAGTGCTGCAGCAGCTCGCTGCTGGCGGTATTGAGACCAAAATGTTCTACTCAGTCGACCGCGAGCACGTGTTCTGCAAGCTCCGCGTGTCGCTTGAGCGTCTCGGCAAAGAGGCCGACCGCATCAACTACAAGGTCGAGTTCGACCAGGCCGAGATCCGCAAGATCGCCGAGCGCGGGTACCCGGAACAGGGCATCGCACCGATCCGCATCGAGGACTCGCATCAGATTTCACACCGCGACCCGTTCCAGAACCTCTTTGCGCGGGTGCGTGTGTCGTGATTTGTTACATTTGTGATTTGTTACAGTTGGGGTTTGTTACGTTGCAGCTGATGACACAATAACGGCTTGCTGCCATTTGGGACGTCTGCAAAACCAGTACGATGTGGACCCGCGGTTGCAGCCAGCGTACCGCAAGTATGGGTCCAAGAAGATCCCGTTCCGTGGCGTTGACCGGTGCGTGTGCCCGTTTATGCATGACACTGATTAGAAGGAGGCAGCATGGCTCGACTTACGCCGCTGTTCACTCTGCCATCGCAGTATCAAACTCCTGCTCAACATCATGAAGGCGAACGTCATGGACGGCGGCTGTGCGCTGAACCTGAAGGACCTCGAAGCGAAAGAGTGCATCGTCGCAGCGTTCCCGCTCCACAACTTTACAGAGCTCAAAGCGCTCAAAGAAAAGTGGTTCAGCTGGAAGTTCGCGCCGTGGGGGCAGCCGGTCGAGCAGATCAAAGACTACTTTGGCGAGAAAGTGGGCCTCTACTTTGCGTGGCTGGGTGCGTGGCTTGTTTGTATGGCCGGCAGGCGCTGCACGTATCTCCCAGTCGGTCAGTCGTGTGTCTCACTCGCTGCTACTCCTACTGTTGCAAACTGTCGGTGCTCTTAAACGCAGGCCACTTTACGACGTGGCTGATCGCGCCGTCGTTGATCGGCGTCTTCGTCTTCATCAGCGTCGTCATTCAAGGGACAGCGGATTCCAACTTGGTGCCGTACTACGGACTCTTCATGGCGCTCTGGTCGACGTACGTTCCGGATCGAGACGCTGTGTGTGTGTCTGTATGCTCTGGTGACTGACACCGTTGCTCTGTCGCGATGACGACAGATTCTACTATGAGTACTGGAAGCGGTACAACTCCGTGCTGGCGCTCGAGTGGGGCATGAGCAGCTTTGAGGAGGAAGAAGTGGAGCGGCCCGAGTTCAGCGGCGAAGAGATCACGTCGCCTGTCGACGGCTCCAAGACGCGCTACTTCAACCCGCAGCTGCGCTTCCGCCGCATCATGGGCTCGCTGGTACGTGGCGGAACTTGACTGCGAGTCTGGAACTGTGGTTGCATGAGCCACTCTCTCACTCCTTCCACTGCTGCTGTCGTACACGTGCAGTTCTTTGTCTTCATCCTGATTCTGCTCGTGATTGGGTGTGTGGCTGGGATCTACATCTTCCGCTTCGCTGCGACAGGCAAGTGGAAGGCGTTCTTCACGATCAATGGCACAGAGATCGGCGGAGCTGTGGCGTCGACAGTGAACGCAGTGCAGATTATGATCTTGAACACCATGTACAGCGGCATGGCAGCGAAGTTGAACGAGTACGAGAACCACCGCACGGACACAGAGTACGAGGACCACTTGATCGGCAAGACGTTCTTGTTCCAGTTTGTGAACTCGTACTCGAGCCTCTTTTACGTCGCGTTCATCAAGAACGCGGCCGAAGGGAACACATGCAAGGGCCACCACGGCGGCTGCATGGACGAGCTCATGTTGGCGCTCGGCATCATCTTTGGGCTGCGTCTCACGTCCGGCAACTTTTTTGAAGTCGGACTGCCGTGGATCAAGCGCAAGCTCTCGTGCTCGAGCGGGAGCTCGAAGGAGCTCATGAAGAACGCCGTGCGTCGGGAGCAGTCGGAGATCGAGCGCCAGATGAAGCTCGACGTGTACGACCAGCGTGGCACGTTCGACGACTACAACGAGATGATCATCCAGTTTGGCTACGTGACGCTCTTTGTCGTCGGCTTCCCGCTTGCACCAGCGCTTGCGCTCTTGAACAACTACTTTGAGATCCGCATTGACGCGCACAAACTCGTGAACGCAACGCGTCGTCCAGACCCGCGTGGAGCGCAGGACATTGGCACGTGGGGGACGATCATTGAGATCATGAGCGCCATCTCGGTGGTCACGAACGTGGCGCTCGTGTGCTTCACGTCGAAGCGCACGACCGAAGCGCTGTCCGAGTACGACCGCCTGTGGCTCTTTGTCGGCGTCGAGCACGGCCTCATTATGCTCAAGTACGGACTCATGGCGGTCGTCGATGACGAGCCGCGCGACGTTGTGCTGCAGAAACAGCGCACCAAGTTCATTGAAGACAAGATCGTGAACCTGATCGCAGACGATGACGACGCAGCGCTGGCCAAGGGGAACCACATCCGCGTGGACCTCACGGTCTTTGACGAGGACCTGTAGGTCCAGGAGCTTCCTCGAACTGGCTGCTGTGTGATGAGATGGGGCAACGAGAGAGAGGGAGAGAGAGACGAGCAGGCACGATGGTCGAGGCCGGGCTTTGTTGCATACTAATTGATGCATGTACGGGCACACTTGCGAAGAGCCGACATGGTCTGACTCTGGTTCCTTCAGCTCGTCTGTTGCCGTCCGCCTTGCAAGAACGCTGCTGCGATCGCCGCATTCGCGCGGTCTTCTGCTGACTCACCGCTGGCTCTGACGTTGTTGTCGCTCGCGAGGCTCAGCGCCGCCAAGAGCTACAGTACTCGTTCATGACAAGCACCCAATCAGCACCAGCGTATCCATACAATTGGGGTCTGTCTACTGATGACCAGTCACTTATCGCACCTCGGACTCGGGCACGACCACGGGCGCGAACTCTTCCGAGTCGAGCGCTGTCGTGTCCAAGCGGAAGCGCGTCTGGACGAGCTCCCGCAGCTGCTGCGCAGGTCGTTGGAGCTGCTCCGCCACGAAAGTGAGCAACAGCCACTTGATAATGTTACTATCCAGACCACACGTGTGGACGCACCTGGAGCGGCGCGTCGGCGTCTTCGAGCAGCTCAAAGAGCGACTCGAAGCACGGCCGGAGGAAGTTGTCGCCTGTGAGTGCGTCTTCGAAAAAGTCCGCTGGGATCTACCGACCAACCAACCGTCTCAGACGGGCGACGTCAGAACGGTGGGGACCCTAGGCCTCCATAGACAGACACAGACATGGGCAACATACCTGCGCCAACTGCGTCTGGAACGTCTTGAGAAACGCGCGGAAGAGCGGGAGCTGTGTGTAGAGCGCGCGGTCGCACCCACACAAGAGCGAGACGAACTGTACACGACGCGTCAGTCGCTTCCAGAGGGCCACAGGACGCACATGTCAACGCCTTCAGCCACCTGCTTCCACTGCTCGAGTGCTGCGAGCGACGACAGCTGCAGGAACACGACGAATGCGAGCTGGAACTCGCCCACGAGCTCTTCCCAGCGGCCGTCAAAGTCACGTGTAAGCAGCTCTTCCAGCTGCGTACTGACGACGGCGATAGCGGCAGTGTCAGCGTCTCTCAAGCGCTTCCTCGAGCCCTTACGACAGCACAGGCAGAGTACCTGCGGTCGAAGTGGTACTGCGTTCGCTCGCTCGCAGTCAGCTCCATACTGTGCTGCCGTGTTGTGGGCTTCTGCCGCAGTGGTGTGAAGCGCACAGTGCGCGGGAGGTCGGGGAAGAACGGCGCCACGCTCGTCGTCTCGTGTCCGCTGTTGGCGACGGAGAGCGGGTCCGAGTCTCCGGGAAGTATCAGCGCACCGTACTCGACTCCACAGCGCTGCATCCGCACACATACAACGAGAGCGACCGTGGTTACGACCCCACTCGACACAGCTTGCTGCGAGTGACACATGACACTCATGAGAGCGAGCGTCTGGCTCTGACGCACCTGTAGCACGGAACCCGAGACGAACGTCGTCAGCCGCGTCCAGGTCTTGTAGTGCTGCTTAGGGTACGCGCCGAGGCCGCTGTCGAGCTGGAACGACAGCACCGCGCCTGTAGCCACACGTACATTGAGTCCCTGCAACCACAACATACGCACATAGGGAGAGAGAGAGAGAAGAAGACGTCGCACGCACGCTCGAGGTGCTCGAGGTTGAGTCCGGGGCGGGGTGGACCGAGCTCCTCTTTCTCTGCGCTCCACTCGCGCACAATGACCTGTGCGCTGCGCGTGACGTTCACGAAGAAGCCCTGGCGCACGCCATGACGCTGCTCGCGCGCGCGGAAGACGACGAGGTGGAGCCCAAGCGGCAGGAACTTGACACCGCGGAACGCAGCTCCTGTGCGGAAAACCTCGTAGTCGACGCCGAACTCCGTGCCGGTAGGCACGTCGAGGCACACGAGAAAGCCGCCGAGCGCGCTGTTCTTGCTGCCGAGAGGAGACGGAGTGCTACTAGCAGGGGCGGCGGTGTCATTGCCAGTTGCGTCACGCAGTGCGCGCGCAAAGATGTCGGCAGACGTGTCGTTGGCCATTCTGGTTTTGACAACCAACTTGAGCTGCCAAATTGCGTGCATTCGAATTTTTCTACGAAAATCCCTAGGCAAATTCGAAATCGACCAGTGGTTCCCATATTCGAATCGATTGAGGTTAATCAGCACACATATTCGAATTTCTTTAGACGTTTGTTTTCCTAAAAGTGTCTGTACACTGGGTGTCATCATTACCCGCCGCTTGAGGCTCAAGGAAGAACAGACAAGCGCTGTCAATGTCTGCGCGTATGGACCTCGAAGCGCGTCTGCGCGCACTGCGCGCACCCACGGGCTCCGGCAAGCTCACGGTATCTCCACCGCCACCGGTTGTTGCACCGGTTGTTGCACCCACAGCACCGCTGACCGCTGCAACGCTGCCAGTCGCTCCCGGCGCCGAGCTGAAAGACTGGCCCGAGCCGCCGCTCGCGTGGCCCGAGCCTCCAATGGCGCGGCCGCGACGCAAGAGCGGAGCGTTTGGAGAGGTGATGGTGATCCCGAGACGCGCGTCGGCAGCGGACGCCCCGAGTAGCAGCAGCCAGCGGTTCCAGCCACCAGAGATAGCAACAGGAGCGGCTGCGACAGACGCGACACCGGCCAGCGTGTCGGTTGCGAGTCTGCTCGGACCCGACTACGCAGAAGCGATCGAGGTCGCACAGAATGCGATGCAGAACGAGCGCACGCGGCACGTACACACAGCGATCGACGCGTACATTCGGGCAGGGCAGATGCTCATTCGCATTGGCCGCCAACAGGACGCTGCCCACCTCCAGACCATGTGCGTGACGATGAGCTGGCGTTACGTATACTATGGACGGACGGATGGGCTCACTACATGGCTGCCTATACACTCGCTTGCTTGTCCAGTGTGAAGAAGAAGGCGCTGGCGCTGCTTGAGCGCGCAGAAGGCCTCTCGGACTGGGTCACGAGCGTCATGGCGAACAGCCCTGTCACCGATAGCCACCACAGTCACAGTCACAGCCACGAAACCACAGCAGCTGTCGTGGACGCCGCGTTCGCTGCGTCGCAGCGTGCGCACGAGCAGGCGCTGAGTGAGAAAGAAGCGCTTGTAGCGCAGATGAAGACTGCGAACAGCGAGATGACGCAGAAGCTCAACCAGCTCGTACTGCTCACGAAAGTGCGCACGCGGTTCCGTCGCGTGCTGAGCGAGCGACGGGCGCGGAAAGCAGCAGCTGCAGCCGAACAAGAGGCGCGTCGGAGTGCCAGCGTGGAGGACGCAGAGAACAACGCGAACAGCGGGAACCGCAACGACGTTGAAGGCGACGACGACGACAGCGACTTGAGCTTGTCGGCTTCGTCTTTGTCGTCGTCTGGACGCTGGGCTGTCGTTCCGGCGCCAGCATCGCTCGAGCGCGAGACCCAGAAGCGGGACCTCATTAATGAGCTCCACGCGCGCATTGGACTGCCCGAGATCAGCACGCTGCGCAAGTTCACGCCGCTCAGTGCGGACGCGACGAAGGACTTTCGCCACGTGGAGCTCGAGGACGAACTCGAAGCGGCGCGACTCGAAGCCGAGCGCTTACGCGCTGCTGTTCAAGAGATGGAAGACGCGTTCCGAGCGACGCTCGAGCTCACGCGACGGGCGTCGCTCAAGCTGAACCAGCAGAAAGACGAGGACCTCGCGCAGATGGAAGACGAACTCCAGCGTGTACGCGACGAGCTGGAGCTGGAGCGGAGCGAGCGGCGGCTCAGTGCGTCGTTGTATAGTGGTGGTGGGAGCAACAAGAGCGACGACGACCCAGACGCGTACGAAGACGTCGCGATGATCCGCTCCCTGCGCTCGTCGCTTCATGCGATGGCGGCGCCTCCAGGATCGAGCAGCAGCAGTGGCAGAGCTGACGACAGTCGACCACAAGGACGAGAGGAGGAGGAAGAGCCGACGAGAGCGTTCCGAACCGGATGGGCGAAGTCAGAAAGCGAGGGCGACAGTAGCGACGCTGACATATCGTTGGACGACGATGGTGGTGTGTGGCTGTAAGGAGAGAGAGAATGAGAATGGAAGACGACATGGGAATGATGTTGTATAGCGTGCGAAGCAGGCAGGGAGGTAGGCAGACAGACAGGAACAACGGGTGTGTACTAACGACAAACAGATGAGCGGCGAGTCGGATCTCTTCGACTGGTGACACACACGACAATGGCACTTCTTGGACGTTGGGACCTGGGTCGCACTCGTCCGACGACGCGTCGAACACGACAGACACGAACAGTCGCTTCGTCGCTGGGACCGGGCCAGCCGCTCCAGCGCTCGAGAAGTTGAAGCCGTAGTCCAGCTGAGTGGTTTCAGGCGCCCCCGTGTCTTTCGCAGTCACGTCGACGCGGCCGCCAATGCGGAGACAGTGCGAATGCGAGCCGAGGACGCAGAGCGCGCCGACAGCGAGGACGACCGCCACCCGCACGCGAATGTCCGATGGCGCGACTGTGGCACCGCCGGGCAGGTCCGACTTGCGTCGCAGAGCACAGGCGCGACGTTCCGAATCACAGAGCACAGGAGCTCAGCTGCACGCGCTTGTCAGTGCTTCTCGTTCAGCAGCAACCGCAGTAACGCGACGCTCTCGGACGCGAGTCCTAAATAGATATGCGCCGACCGGAACCCGACTGGGTCCGAGAGCGACTCGGCAACGAACGCAATACTGCTGGTGTCGCTTCCACCATTCGTAGTAGGAGTGGACGCGAACGACACGGACGCCGTCGATAGTGGGGCAGCTGTGCTGCACACTGACTTGGCGACTTGTTCTTGCCAGTGAGGCGCTGGTGCATGGGCGAGCCGACCTCGACGCTGCTGGTGGTTCCGTCACCTCGCTGGAGCTTCTGCTTTTGCTAAGGCTTTGCGGTCGCAGCGACAGCGCGCGCTTCGTGTTCCCGACGCTCGTAGCCACCGCCGACGCCAATCGTCGCGAGGAACCGGAAGACGATCCACGCGCACTTCTTCGTCTGCTTGCGAAGAGGATCTGGTGGTCGGTCGAGACGCTCCACTCACGCACGATCTGTCGGGAGTCGGGGTCCAAGCTTTCGAACGGGTTCGTCGCACTGTTGTCGCTGTTGCGGCCACGACTGAGTTGAACCAGCACGTTGTCACTGTCGGCGTTGTCGTCGTCGCTGGAAGCGCTCGCCCATCGCTGCGACGCTTGCTGTTCCACGTACTGGCACACGAGACGCGATGACGTCACGGCTGCCAGGTACTGTTCGCGGACAAGCGAGCGGAGCTTGCGTCAAAACGCGACGTCGTCGTTCACGACACGCGTCCACTCGGCGATGCTCAGTGCGTCGATCGCAGGACTCATCGCGACCGGGACGTTTTTTACGGCAACCATTGGCACGACGAGATGTTCGCACTGTTGCTGGGGCCATCAGCGTCCAGCGTAGTGTCGTTTCCAATGCCAGGCGCACTGTCGGTACCCGACAGCCTTCGCCTTCGTCCAAGTGCCAGAGCGCAAGCTGCGCGACAGAGCGTCTCGAGCTCGGCTCGCCCCCAGAAGCCACTCCAATCTCGAACGGAACGCTTCGTTGGTAGTCGCGTCGGGCGTATGTGCGACGCTCCACACGCGGGCTTCCGCGATAGCTCCTTTAAAGTGGCGCTGGGTCGGCGCAGTCGCAACAGCGACGCCGTGTATGCCGAAAACACTCGCCCAGCACCCGAGTCGGTCGGCGCGAAAGTGGATCGTGGGGCCGACCTGATCATACTGATGCGCTTCCACACACACGTCGTTCACACACAGTTCGAGTTGCTGCTCCTGTGCGCAGTACGAGAAGCCAACGCGGACCCACTCGTGCGTCCGGAACTGGTACGATCGGAACACTTGCTCGCACGGAGAGTGGCCGTGAATGCTGACTTGCAAGCACTAGTCAATGAACTCGACTGAGACACTGCCGTCTCGAAAGCCATTGCCGCTTCGGAGCAACCTCCACCCACTCAGCTCGACCGGATGCACCGAGAGCTCGAGACAAAGTCGTCGACGTCGCCAAGCGCTGGGAACTCGACAATGTTCGCGTCTTGCGCTCTCGACGCTTATGCCGAGGACGCGGACGAGCTGCTCAAGCCAAAGTGCAAGCAAGTCCTTGCGGCCAACAAAGTGCAGACAGCACCACGACAGCTTCGACAGCTGCAGATTCTTCAGCAACTCCGCGTACACCAGCGACATGGACGACGCCGTGTGGCGCGCAATCGCAGCCGCCGCCGCCGCCGCCCCAATGTCGCTGTCGCTGCTCATCATCGGCCCGAGGCCGCTGTCGGCCCACCAGCCTAGCCTTCATCTGCATGCCTGCGAGCTCAGCGGCAGCGTCCACGCGACTCGCTTCGATCGAGAAGAGGCCGTGTACGATTAAGAGGCTGCCCGTCTTGAGCAAGAACAGGTGGTCGCGCGGCTCAAAGCCGAGGCTCCAGCACACAAGAGTGCGTGCTGGAGCTGCGAGTCAGACGCACACCCGCTGACCCCACTCTCGCTCGCAGAGAGCAGCTGGGCCAAGTACGCGTACACGTCGCAGAACGCTTGCTGCATACGCTCCGTCGTTGGTCGGTTGCAGTCTTCGAGGCCTTTGAGGTGGTGCCGGACGGTCGCACGGAACGTCTCGGTCACGACCTGTC
>JAASFJ010000715.1:0-16732 GCA_023333755.1 Globisporangium uncinulatum
CGCGCCAGCGGCGGCCGTGACCAAGACGTGCAACTCGTGCAAGAAGAAGTTCGGGCTCATGCGCGCGCGTCTCAACTGCCACGCGTGCGGTCAGTGTGTCTGCAAGAACTGCACGCTCAAGCTCAAGTTCTTCCATGACAAGTTGCTCTTAACGTCGAGCAAATTACCGCTGCTCTCGACGGGCATCTTTTGCTTGGGGTGTGTGCGGCACTCCCGAGACAAGCGGCCAGAGAGAGGATCTTTCTGCCATGTCTCGGACTCGGTCTCATCAGAAGAGAGCAACACGACAGTTCGAACTTCGGCTGACGAAGTGTTGGTAAACAACCCTGAGGACGACTTCTGGGACCTCCACGACGAAGACGGTGATCTTGACGAGTACCCAACTGTTTCGTCGAGATACTTTGACCGTTTCGGTGGCCTTCGTCCGGATGCAATGATCACACCGAGTCGGGTGCCGGAGGATACAAAGCAGGCAGTCGCTACCAAGACCTCGACCCGAGGTCGTGTGCAGTCGTCGTCTCCAGAGGCGTCGCAGCGACACCGTTCGAAGTACCAGCAGGCTACTCCTGCCCCCAAACTGTCCCCTGTCGAAGTGTTCCTCGCACGCGCAAAGGCTGAGCAGCAGCGAGCTGCTGCGAGCAGGAAACCTGCACCTTCCCCACCCCAAGCAGCGTCTAGCTCGGTCAAGACTAGTTTGCCGACTGAACCCGACTGCACTGGCGGCAACGTGTTCAACAATCTGTCGAAGTCGCTCGCGGAACAAGAAAAGCTGTTGCAGTCGATCCGAGAGGAGGCGCACAAGTTGCGTGTGCGCGCAGCAAGTGGTGAGCTGTCTTCTCGTCGTCGGCCGACAGTCAGTACTATCCCCGAGAACGCTCGCTTCGAGGTTGTCGACGACGCGTAAGAGATCAGTGACGTTGCAAGAGTAAGTTATTGAGAGCTAAGGGGCACCGAAGGAAGTGCAGGGCCTTGGCGTAGTTGTGTTAGGTGTTAGGTGGAGTAGCTCCTGGAATCAGTCGACACCGTTGGAAGTGGTGACGAGAAAGTATGATCGACAGCGACGTCGACGTGGAAACTGCAATGAACTGTACGACTTGCTGGTCGAATGCTTCGTCGTTGGATGTGCCCCAAGTATCTCGAGCCACGCTCTCATGGTGTTGTACTCGAGCAGGTAAACTTGTACCCATCTACTGACGTATGTGTTGTAATGCATTGGTGTGTCGTATATCTTCTGCTTCGTCACTTCAACCACAGCTCAATCGCTGCTCGCCCACGTTCCTTATCAACCTACGTTCGGTACATTACTCGCAGGAGGTGGCGCTCGTGGGAGAGCCCGGTTCGGATTGATCCAGCGCCACCGTTTTCAAGACTTCACACTTACCTTCTCGCATTGAACTGACTCACTCTCGCCGCATCACCGACACTCTCATGCCCCGTGAAATGGTCACTCAGCACTGGCAAGTTGCTGCAGCAGCGAACGGATCTGATTGCTGCTAGTACTGGAGGTTCCAGCACCAACAGATCGTGTGAGGCATGTACAGTTGCAGTATCATGCAGTATGAGATCAGTTAGCACCCTGTAGCATTGTGGCACTTTACTGGATCCACCACTTCCTTGCTGGGAGCGCAGACAAGCAGTGACAACAACTTCCGACGCGTCGACAACCCCATCGGTGATTGGACCGATGACACGCGACGATCCACTGCTGCCACGAGCAATTGGCTCGAGCCAACACGTCTCGGTTCGAAGTCCAAGTCTTCCAAACTGAGCTGTTGCAGACCCGGCAGACTGACGAAATATTGCGATGAGCTCAGTCCGGTCCGGTGAGCAAACTGAAGTTGATCGTACTCAGCCGAGACCGAGAGCAACTGAGTGCCAATCGTCGCTGTGCACCAGCGATTGCAGTGTAGCTCACCACGACGCGCATCCCAGAACTGGTTCTTGGATGAAGAAGAACCTCGTCCATCAGTGCGGCTTCGTGCTCGTCGTCCATGCATCGAAAAGCTGCGTGTGTCGACGACATGCATTTGAGGGAGCAGTCCGTCATGGCACTCTCATGTGGATATCCAAGTGCTGGGAGAGGTGGTTTGTTGGGTTGGCAGTTGCGACGACAACAACCCCGACATTATCGCTGCATGTACTGTAGTACATGTGGGAGTGCGTTGAAGGAACGGGCATCAAATGATTCCTTTTTATTTTCGCTAGATCATTTATTTGATTATCAAACCTAATTAATTCTGTAAAAATCTTGCTTTATAATACCCTGCTTAATTCGATATATACCAGGCTTTCCTTCAACGCGCTCCCATCTGTATACTTCTTCCAGTACAGAAAGTCCTGGAGAACCTACAGTAGGACTGGTACAGTACAAGTATATTTTTACGGTAACTTGGATGGTGATCAGCACAAGAAACTTGTTTCTTCGTCCGCAAATCTGTTGACGCCGCCACGTTGCCCATTCTGGACGCAAAGCTTGAAATCAAGCTTTGAGACTAGCTTTCGCGCCACCTCCTCGTTGTGGCCAGCTGCTGTTGGGCTCTTAGTGAAACTACAGACTGACCTGCAGTAGCGACAGTAGCTTACTCTGACGATTTCGCGCCGATGTCTCTGCGCTCGCAACCTGGCATCCTTTGCTGCTACAGTGGACTGACCAGCTGCACTCTGCTGTCCGCCATGGCGCGATCTCTTAAGAAGGATGTGATCGCTAACCACGCTGATGGCTTCTCCCGACGTGCATGAACTGCTTGCCTTGATAACAGGAATATAAAGCAAGAAGCGCAGGAGTGGGAAACGCAGGAGGGGAGGGGACTTCTCCAGCACAAGCGACTTGAGGTGAGCTCGCTGGCTCGGATGCACATCCGAAAGTCATGGAAAGTCGACTGCCCAATGTGGTGGGCAGAGCAGCAAACGAGCCACAGAGCGAGCAGCAACAGCGTGGTGGGTGAACGCAGCTGAGGGTTCTGGATTGCTTCGTCCGGAGCGCCAGCTGGCAGTGCGTCCTCCAGACGAGTGGAGCTGCCCACTTGGACAGACTCTTGTCGTCAGCGCAAGTACACTGTACGCGCCTTGCACTGAAACCACGAGAGCGGAAGCTGCGTAGCGACGCCCATGATCCGTAAAACCAGCGTCTCGCACTCTTGCGTTCGCTCCGTACCCGAATCCCTCAAGAGCGAGCACCCGCAGAACCAACGACCACTTCTGCATTGAGAACTGCTAGTACCAAGAAGCGAATCGCTCGGCGTCGTTGACTCATGCAGACTTCGCACCACCCCAAGTTCCCCCTCGCGCTCGAGAAGCGTCCCAAGATCTACGTTGACACACAGACAGCCATCTCGTGGAAGCAACAGGCACAGATCGAGATCACAGCCGTGCTTGGGAATCGGAATTCCTGGTACTACAATGGCAAGGACACCAAGGAATTGGCGGCGCTCCAGCTCGCTTTCACCAAGCGTGACGTGCGCGGCTTCGCAGCAGACCTCGCGCCAGGGAAGTGCGAGTTCTTTTGCCAAGGTGTGCTGAACGTCTCGCCTGATGACGTCGCGTACGCGCTCTACTGCGACGAGACGTCGGACCAGCGCACGCTCGCGGCACACATGTATCAGGAGAACTTCCTCGACGCCGCAGTACTGGGTGTGTTCGAGCGTCGGACGACAGGGGACCCGTTCCGCTTCGCCGGCGTCAAGTGGCTCGCGTACGAGATCCCACCCGGTCTCGTTGCGGCATCGGAGCTCGTCTACTTTGAGTTTTCGTGCAAGACGCAGGATGCTGATGGCCAAGTCGTGCTCGTGCAGTACATCATGTGTCCCGAGTTCGCGCCCGAGCAGCTCGAGGAGCACAACGTAGGACTCGCGCGAGCGCACGTCAGCCAGATCTCAACGTTCCGGGTCTTGGAGGAGGGGACGCACTGCCAAACCGTTGGCTGGTTCGAGTCGAGTCCGCGCGTCCCAGCGTGGGTCGCGGCCAAGGCGGTGCAACAGCAGGTGTTCCGCAACATGGAACGTCTCGTCGGTCTCGTCGATGCCCGAGCGATCGCGAGGCTCGGCACCGCCACCTCAGTCTCCGTTTCCAAGGCCTGCTACCTGTGCGCCAAGAAGTTTGGCTTGCTGCACAAGCGCCGGAACTGCCGCGCGTGCGGCCAGAGTGTCTGCGGGAAGTGCACGATCAAGCTCAAGGTGCTGAGCGAACCAGCGGAGCAGCGACTGGATCAAGCGAGTCACAAGCAGCGGGACTCTGCAAGCAGCAGCTCCAACAGTACTAGTACTCCGCGGTTCGTTGACGACCAGTTCTGCTTGCCGTGCGTGCTCCATGCGCGTGAACACCGCCGTGAAAGCGGTTCGCTCTTGGACGACGGTGGACGCTCGCTTTCGTCAAAGGCGACCATGTTGTCGTCCTTTCTGGATGGAGAGCAGAGTGGCATCAATCTCTCGGATCTGCACGACGCCATCGACGAGCTGGACGCAGTCGGTGCTTTGAATCACCCGTCCAACCAAGATCGTCGCCAGGTGTCGACAACAGGTGCGCGAGGTCGTGCCGACACGAAGGCTACTGAGGACACTACAGGAACAACCTTGAGCCAAAAGCCGCATGTGTCTGCAGGATTGGAAGTGTATGTTTCTCAAGCAACGAGGAATGGAGAGAAGCTGATAAGCAGAAAGCAAGGCAAGAGGACGCCGACGTACCCGCTCGCAATCGCAGAGGCCGAGCAGGAGAATCGACGCAGGGAGCATCGGCACTCTCCGCGTCGCTACGGCAAACGCGCAGCCTCTCACGACAAGACGAGGCAGTCGCAGCGTCGACTGCCTTCTCGTGTCGACGAGCTGGGAGCTACACTTGGCGTGGCAGAGCAGCCACACTCCGCAGCGTCCGCCAGATCTCGATGTCCCCACCAGCAAACGCTCGTTGCTCCATCGGCGCTGGAGGAGAAAGCGCCAGCTCCGGGGCAACACCAGCCACCACAACCAGCCATGACGCTACCTGAAGCATTTCGCCACCTCGCGCAGTCGCTCGCTGCGCAGGAGGCGCTTCTGGCGAAGATCCAACACGAGCGTCAGAGGCTTCACTCGCGTCGGCGACAGTCGTCGGAACTCGCAGACCCTGTCAACGACGAACGTCTCAACAACACGTACTTTGAAGTTGTCTCAAAGGCGCTCTAGGGACGACTCTATGCGATCACATACCTGTTGGCGACCGGATGCAGTGCGACCAAGCAGATGCTGATCTACTACGACGGATGAACAGAGCCTACGATGTGCCATCGGAAGCGCAAAGTTGAGGATTGAGGAGGCTTGAAGCAGACACGAAGGAGAAGGACGATGTCTGGGAGGATGATCGAAGGTGGGTCTCTCTTTCTCACAAACAGCTAGCTCACTGGACTGTCCCATTCATGGTAGTTCACCTGCTCGAAGTTCTGCGTCACCATTCTTGTGGTCTGCTGGCGTGTATCATGCGACGTAGCTCGTTGCTCTTCTGAGTAGCGTAGGCCAAGTCGTCTTGATAGGTATCTATGCTACGAACGCCGCATCGTCGTCGCCGCGAGTGTGGCTCGAATGCTTGGCTTCCTGCACGAGCCTGGCAAAGACGGCGCCGCCAGCGCCACTGGCGTCCGCCTGCAGCAACTCGGCCGGGCTCGCAAACTCGACCACGCGACCCTCGTGCAGCACCATGATGCGGTCGGACGCCATCACAGTCGCCAGCCGGTGCGCGATCACCAGCAGCGTCACGCCACGCAGCTCGCGCGCAACCATCGCCGACAGTTTCTGCTCAGTCGCGTAGTCCATCGCGGCTGTCGCTTCGTCCATGACAACGATCGTCGAGCGCTTGAGCAGCGCGCGCGCCATACACAGCAACTGCCGCTCGCCCACGCTCAGGTTGTCGCCGTTCGCGCTCAGCCGGAGTGCGAGGACGTGCGACACGAGCGCGCGCCCGTCTGGAGTGGTGATTGAGGACGACAGCAGAGGTGTCGTGTCGGCAACCGCACTGTCTGTGCTGGTGGCCGAAGAAGCGTACCCACGGAGAGTCTCGAGTATCTCGACGTGCTCAAGCACCTGAAGCACGTCGTCGTCCTGGTACTCGTCGAACGGGTCGAGGAAGTTGCGAAGCGAGCCTTCGAGCAGCACGGGCGACTGCGGGATGATTGACAGGCGTGCGCGCAGAGTCGCGAGCGGCAGCGTCGCAAGGTTCACGCCGTCGATTAGGACCCGGCCGCTTGAGAGCTCGTTCATGCGGAAGAGCGCCATCGTGAGACTCGACTTGCCGGCCCCGGTGCGGCCGACGATGCCCACCTTTTCGCGCGGTCGGATCGTGAACGACACGTCTTGGAGCACCAGTGGACTGTTTGGCTTGT
Organism: Globisporangium uncinulatum; assembly: GCA_023333755.1. Classification (NCBI taxonomy): domain Eukaryota; phylum Oomycota; class Peronosporomycetes; order Pythiales; family Pythiaceae; genus Globisporangium; species Globisporangium uncinulatum. Next base: position 6,344 of record JAASFJ010000715.1, read on the forward strand.
ACCGGAACGCTACGCGCTCGAACACGATCTCCCCGTGCTGCGGCCACAGCGCCGGAGGCTCCACTTGGATCAACGACCCACTCTCTTTGCTATCACCTTCGCGTTCCAGCGCACTGTACTCGAGCACGCGCTCGACGTTCACCATGCTGTTCTCAGCTTTCGACCACGTCTTGACGAGCACCACGAGCGACGCGTCGACGCTGAGCGCGTACGTGAACGTGAGCCCGACGAGCCCTGCTGAGAAGCTGTCGCTAAAGATGACGAACGACGTGACAATGACCGCCAGGAAGCTCACGCACAGCAGCTGCATGCGCTGCGAGAACCACTGGATCATCACGATCTCAGTGTACCACAGCTCATTGTTGACGTCGATGCGGCGCTGGTTCTCGCGTACTGCACGGTCCATGCTCGTGCGGCCGAACGCGCGGATCGTCTCGACGCCGTGCTCTGACTGCACTAAATGGCTCAAGATTGGCGACACAGCGACGCTCATGAGTCGTCGGATGTCGCGAAACGTGCGCACGTAGCCAGTGAGCACGCGCAGATAGAAGTACACAATCGGGACGAGGCAGAGACTCATCGAGTGGATCATGACTGTCGCTGTGAGTGCGCTGCACACGACGGTGAACACTGCTGCCATGAACGCACTGATGTTCATGGGCGTGACGACGTCGACAGCGTTCATGTCGCCGCCGAAGCGGTTGAGGACACGGCCGATCGGGTTCGCGTCAAAGAACCGCAGCGGCGCATGCAACAGCCCATCCGCCATGGCCGCGAAGAGGTACTTGGACGCCCGAAGCCCCATGGACGTCATCACGACGCCGCGGACGAGCACCATGACGCCGGCGGCAGCGGCGAGCGTTGCGTACGTCTCGATGAAGAAGTTCACGTCACTGCGGGCGAGCGTGCTTGATGGGCGATCCCTGTCGCTGTGCCCACTCGTCCAGTGGCTGAGCCAGAAGTCGCTCGCGATCTGGAAGCCCTGCCACAGGAGCTGTGAGAGCAGCAGCACTGAGAGCATACGCACGCCACCGATCGCGTCCAGGTACCGGCGCCAGATCACGTCTTCGACTCGCCCTTCCTCGCGTCGCTCTTCGTGGATTAAGACCCCGTCGTCCAGTGATGCGTGCTTGGGTTTGTTGCTGTCGGGTGGTGCTACTTCATGAGCAGAGGGAGAGTCTGTCGCAGACACCAATGGCGTCGTCGTCGTCTGTGCCTCTTCTTGCCCATAGTCGAGGCCACGCTGCACAGCGTTCTGGACGCGCGCGGTCTCCACCAACGTGCCGTTCGCGAGCCTGATGCGGTACGTTACAAAAATGGACGCGATGATCTCAGGGTTGTGCGTGACCAGGACTACAGTCTTGTCAGCCAGCAGTCCACAGAGACACTTGTGGAAAATTGCTTTCTGCACGACCGAGTCGACGGCAGCGAGCGGCGAGTCGAGGACATAGACGTCGGCGCGCGCGTAACAGGCGCGTGCGAGGCTCACACGGGCTTTCTGGCCACCCGAGAGGTTCACGCCCTTCTCGCCAATCTCAGTGCGGTCGCCTGCTGGAAACAGCGCCAGGTCTTCCCGCAGACAGCACGCGTCGAGCACGGTGTCGTACCGAGCGGCGTCGAACGCGTCGCCAAACAGAATGTTGTCGCGGATCGACATGTTCTGGATCCACGGCTGCTGCGCGTAGAACGCGACACGGCCATTCACAGACACGTCGCCCGCCACTTTGTGCATCTCGCCCAGGAGCGCTGAGCACAGCGACGACTTGCCGGACCCGACGGCTCCGTACACGACCGCAAAGTCGCCCTTCTCCAGAGCAAAGCTCACGGCGGTGAGTGTTGGTGCGTCACTTTCCGTACGTGTGTTGGCGACAGGGCCAGTGGTCCACGCAAATTGCCCACCAGTCACGCGCACAGCGACTGCGCGAGAGCTGTCGTCGTCAGGCACATCACTGTCTCGAACGACGTTGTCGGCCACAAACTCGGGCGTCTTGAGGAAGGCGTCGATGCGGTCGACAGAGATTGCGGCTTGCAGCACGAGTTGGATCGTCGCGGGCAGTCCTCGGAGCGGTTCGCGGAGTGTGTTGAAGAGCGCCATGGACGTAAACACCTTGGCCGCAGTCAGCGTCTCGCCCAGCACGAGCGCGTACACTGCGAACGCGACAGTCGACACCATAAGCGGCGACGTCCAGAGCACGAACGCGCTCGCGGCCCCTGCGTACGCGTACGCTGCGAGCTTCTGGAGCTCTTGTGCGCGTACAGCGAGCAGCTTGGTCTGGAAACGCGCTTCCCACGTGTTGAACTTAACGATCTGGATCGCACCGAACGTCTCTTTCACGACCTTCATGCGTTCGTCCCGGAACGCCATGAGCTGGGCGAACGACTGGCTGATCCGCTTCGCGAGGAGGAAGTTCCCACCTAGCGTCACGATGATCACAGCGACGCCTGCGAACGCAGCGACGTCCAGGACCGCGTAGAGCAAGTACGTAGTCACGCCGATCTGGAGCGGCAGCGTGAACACGTTGAGCCCCACGAGTGCGAGCTCCTGGAGCGTGCGCAAGTCCGTCGTGACGAGGTTCATTGCGTCTGGCAATGCAGTTACGCGCTCACGAGTCATCGATGTCTTTGTCTTTGTCTCTGGGCTCGCGACGGACGTGCTGTCACTGTACAGGCTCTTGCGGAGTACTTTACGGTACACTGCAGCGCGGACAGTCGCAGCAATATGCATGCCGACAATGTTGACGCAATAGCTCACTTGGGTCGAGACAACGACCTTCACGAGTCGCGACGCGAGGAAGGCTGCGAGCCACCACACGAGCCACTCCCTGTCGGCGCCGTCGCTGAACGTTTGGACGACCTCTTGCAGGACGAGCGGCGCCAAGATTGCGATCGCTGTGAGCACCAGCATGCCGAGGAGACTCGCTGCGAGCGTGCGGCCGTGGGTGGCTGCGAGTGCCTTCGCCACTGACCCATTGTAGCGCTCGTAGTGCGTGTCGAACGCGGCGAGGCACGCGCGGGTGGTGTCGGACGACCGCAGCGGAAGCGAGTCGCCCACGTGCCGCGCACGCTGCGCACTGATTGCGTAGATGTGCGACCCGCGTGTGAAGAAGAGCGTGTTGAGGATGCTGAGCGGTTTGGTATCAATGACGGTATCAGAGGTACCAGGGGTGCCGTACGTCGTGGACGCCGGCGGAGGCGGCAGCAGCCGCAGTTTGGACGAGGACGCGGAGTTCATCCTGGAAGACGACGCGCGAGAAACGCTCGTGCGGGTGGTGCGTCACTAAGCACAGGCGAATCACTGAGTGTGGAGACGACCAGCCATCATCTGGCTTCATGTTCGACAGATTGGTGGTACCAACCAGTCACATGAGGTTGAGTGACCTGCTCTCATGGCGTACAGGGGGACGTGTGAGTAAGGCACGCCTGATTTCGATCTAATTAGACAGGATTTATTTAGGGGTGAAATGATAATTGCATAAAACAGTACGCACAAAAAACCTCTGACATTTGATTGCACAATTAGCACAGTTGATCAAGTAAATCCCGTGCCTTACTCAAGCGTCCCCCTGTACGATAACAACCTTCACTCACGGTAAAACCCGGTGACGACCTTCACTACTTAAAAAACCCCGTAAAATGCTCGCCAAAATTGGGCAAAATGTGGGTGCCATCAGAGCACTTTGCAAAAAGGTGAACCTCCGACAAAATGGTTTTCGACCGGCGCATTCTGGTAAGATTTTGAAAACCGAATCTAATTCGCTGGACGTACTTAATTCACCGAAAACGTACTTAATATGCTGGAAGCGTACTTAACAAGCAATCTCTGGCTCAACTAGACAGAAGTACGGTACTTCTGGTAGGTGCGCGCGATCTCGTAAAATCCGCAGAGAAGCGCGGGCAGTCATGTCCTGTACCATTCGATAGCTCTCCGTTTCGAAATGGATCTGGTACCTTTCACATCGCGCAGAGCGCACTACTCACGGAGCTGTTGGCATTTTCGCGGAGGGTCTGGGCGGCCCTTGCCACACCTTTTCACGTGTAAATAAGTTTACGCTTCTGCCATTTACTACCTCCGTTCCCAAAAAGTTGTCACTTTTCACTTTGACTGTGCGTAGCTATCTCAACTTTACAACTACAAGCATGAACGTTTCTGTTTATTAATCGTCTCGTCAAGAAAACCAGGTAACGGGCTTAGAGCCCGAGGAGGAGGAAGCTTGGGCGAAAGGGAGCAAATTCAACTCTGTTTTGTTATGGCGCTCCGGCGGATGCGGGAGCGTCATAAATGTAGCACCGATCTCTGATTGGCCGAAATGGTACTGCGAATACCATCTCAGCCAATGAGCGGCTGACTCTTAGCGTGGGTCACAAATGTGACTTCACGCGGTCCCTATTGTAACTTCAATCGCACCTACCCGCGTAGGTACGCCTAAAGTAGCGAGACCTGAAGTAGCCTACCTAAATTAACTTGCCTACAGTAACGGGACCGAATGCCCCGTTACAAACCACATGATGTTGTTTTGCATTGCTGGTTCGCAAAAATAGTGTCAACTCGACACGACACCTCCTTCAAATGGTTTGATATTTGTATACCGTTAAACAAATTCACTTACTAGTCTCGACAAGGAAAATCGTCCGAGCAGTCGATCTAGCAGGGCTCTAAACATACAAATGAAGCATGATTCTTCACCAAACTATTGTGCATGCTGTCGCCCTGCATCAGAAGAAGTTCACTTGCAATATAATACGTGAAAGTTAGAGAGAGTTACGTACCCACGTGGTTGTCGAATGGGGGTGATCTTGCTCCTGCGTCAGATGTAATCGTTAATCTGCTTCAAACGAAATCATGCTAACGAATCATTTGACTATTCAGTCGGACATGACTGTACTTTTAAAAAGCATATGGTTTTTGACATTTTCCCGAATATTTTCCTAACTAGTACCAGGTATGTACTTGGCACAGTGTGCCACTGTTTGCTTATCGAAATGGTCTGAAACTTTTACTGTTCTGTAAACAAGCAGCACGCTCACGATGAGGAGCGCCTGGTGCCTCGTCTGCATGTCTCGAACGAAGGAATTTCGAAGGGTCTTCAGCAAGAACCGTACTTTAGTTATTCTGAACTCAAGGGCCTTTAGCAAGTACCATCCTTCAGAAAGTTTGATTTAGCCGCGTTGAAGGACCATACCACGCGCCACACCAGTGTGAATTCTTCGAATTTGAGCCTTTCAATTGGACGATAAGGTACGAAAAGCTGTGGTACTTTCATTGGTGGATATTCAAGCATCAACTTGCCGCACTCTCCGATCCAAACAGAAGCGGACATGCAAAGCGCCGACATCGACGTCGAGAGCTGCATGGAGCTTATCGTGCACGGGGCGCAAGAGGTGGCGGTGGTTCTGCCTAGCGGCGGAGATATCTACGCAGATGGCATCCAGAGCTTCCTTCTCCAATTCCGCCGCGAGGCGGGTGCTCTGACGTCGGCGCAAGTCCGCCTTCACGACGAACAAGCCATAAACCAAGACCAGGTGATGTCACTGCTCTAAGTGTACGCACACGCACAAGCAGCACTCCTGCAAGGCACCAAGCAACGCCTGCAGGTCGCCCTTTCGGAGTCACAGCAGCAACTCGCGGTGGCTACACAGTCCCAAGCGGAGGCTACTTCTACGAGCATGAAGCAAGACATCGAGTGTGGCATCAACGCCGCGTTTCACCAGGGACTGTCGACATCTCTGGCGCCAATCGAGAACAAAGCGAGTTAACGTTTGCGCGCGCAGACTCGCCGCTTTGTAAACAGCTCACATCGACGATCAAGGACTCGTTCGAGAAGGAGCAAGCCGCAGCTCTCGCAGAGCTGCAGAGCAAAGTGGTAGAGGTGGTCCAGCGTGCAGACGGCCAGCTTCAAGATCGCGAGTGCGGAGACGCAATCGTGGTTCGTGATGACAGCAGCGCGCCAGGGACGATGAGCGAGATGAAGCAGTACATAGAGGAAGCCATCCAGCGTCAGCTCGAGCATGCTGCAAGTGCGCAAACAGACACGCTTGTCATCCACTCGGCAGCCGACGTGATGCTGAGATGCCAGCGCGAAATCGCGGACGGGAGTGAGCACTCTCGGGAATACGCCGTGCAGCAAGCTGCTGTTGTTAAGCGTCGGATGCGCGACTTCTTCCAGTCTGCGCTCGGTGACGCGCAGAAGAAGATCGGAGGGGGCTCCAGACAGCGCGACCAGGACCGCGCTGTCGTGTCCACTCTCGAGCAGCGTGTCATTGAGATCAGCGAGCTCATGAGCAGCTTCCAGACCACGGTGGAGCCACGCATTCGGAGCACGAAACAGATCGCTGTGGAGCAAGCAGAGGCCGCAAGCAAGCCAGCGAGCAGACAAGCGCGCGACATAGGTCGAGCAGAATGTACAGACGCGGCTGAACGAGCATCTGTCCTCATCTCCCGCCGCTCGCGCTTACGTACCAGGAGTTGGTGTCGAAGCGCTTGCTGCGGGGATGACTGATGCGATTGTGACGCTAACACGTGTGCTGGGGCGCAGCACCGTCGCTGGACATGGGGTAGGCCTCGCGAATGCAGCCGCACAAGTGACAACCGCTCCGACTCCAGCACCAACTCCAGCTCTGTCCAAGTCCCCCCCCCCGAAGCTACCAACCTACCCATGAAGCTCGAGCCGCCGTCTCTACGACCTAGCGTGAATCAAAGCACCGCTAGTAGAGCAAGCGAGCAAGCGATATCGTCCATCAACACACTCGACAAGAAGCACTCCACGATCGACGTGGAGTGGCATGTGCGACTAGCGATCGATGCGGCGAACGAACGGCTGTTGACGTTCGACCAAATCCAGTGCGACGTTCGTGACTTGCAGCGCTCGATGAAAGCGAAGAAGGCACCAGAGAACGCTGAACGAGCGCAGAAGCTTAGCACAAGCGTCCAGACGAAGCTCCGTCTGCTTAAGCATGAGTATGGCGAGTAGCAAGTCTGCGTGTGGCGAGCATGAATGCATGATCTCGTATTCACAATACATACTTCTCGATACTTGCTCTTATGAACTCACAACTCGACACTTGCGCTTGAAAACACCTCGGACATGTGCTCTTCGAACTTGTCGTCTTCATCGATGAACTGGAGAATCGAGTGTGAGGGTATGTGCGACGTGATCTCGCCAGGAGCTATACGGTCACACTGGGTAAGATCAACGAACTCTTTGTTCGCACAAAGGAACGCGCACATGGCGGAGTTGTGTGGCGCCAAGCTGGCCCTGTGCATCGTTACTAGGCGCCCGGTGCCGCCGAAGTCGCGCTCGATTTGCGCGGACGACGACGGCGCGTTGTAGAGGATCTTGGCGACTTGAGATAGCAGGCGGTAGTTGCTCTGGTCAGCTTGCAGCTTCCAATACTTAAGCGCGCACGGTGCCACGATGGGGGGCTCCAAGCCCCAGCGTTGTGACTCCTCCTCTGCCTGATTCCCACTGGCGTCCACGGAGGCAGCCGGTGTGGTACGGGCGGAGAAGAACGAGAGGATGCCATCGTCGAACGCAGTCGCCGAGGCTGTAGTCCGGGCGGTGTCTGTCGAGCTGGTTTGCTGGCTGCTCTGGATCAGCCCCAGCATCAGCTTCTTTATCTTCTCGGTGACCTTGACGTTCATCTGCTCGACGATCTTGGCGCACTGCGCAGCCGAGACGCTTGGGGCGTTGCAGAACCGCACAACCTTGCTGAACGCGTTGCCCTTGAACTGTGGGTGGAGAAAGAGCTGAGCTTCAAACACAAATAAGGTCGATATCCAAGCGGTCGGGTCGGTGTATTGCCTGAAGAAGCGCTCGTCCAGCGCGTCCGCCAGGAGTTGTCGTGACTTCACGATCAATGGCTTCATTGCCGAGATTGCGGCGTACCGCGGGTTCTCGCGTGCCGAGCGGTAGTCCTTGATCGGGTCTCGCGCGTTGAGTGTCGTCACGCTCAGCTGATAGGGCCGTAACAGAGTGGAGACCTGTATCGCGTCTTCAGCCTGTGAGATCGCGTTGAGCTCCTTGATCGGCTTCAGCAGCGAGAGTACCTGTTCCAGGAGCTCTTTCTTGTCCTCGAGAGAGAACGATCGCGCCGCCGTTCTGTTTGGGGGTCTTGGCTCGCTCGGCAAACCACGCTGCGAGTGGCTGCCACTTTTCCAAATACCGTTCGAGCACATGAACAATCCCAAGAACCTGTGAGCTTGGAATGACAGTAGACGCACTACCCGGTCCTCCTCTTCGAGCTGACAAAGTGCTTGGAACAGAGTACCCATAGCCTCGACCTCCTCCACCGTCCGCACAGTGAGACTAACGCTCTCGACCAGCTCCGTCATCTCGGGGTTCTTCGACGTCCCCTTCGGCTCTAGCCGAACCGCGTACTTGGTGGCAGCGTTCGTAAGGTGTGCCAGGCACAACTGCCATTGGAGCCCCAACCCGTTCGAGAGCACCCACTTGACATCACTGTCAGCATCATTCATGCCGCCGAACAAGTCGGACTCCTGCAAGCCGAAATCCGATGTCATGCTCTGGAGCCACCTCTTGAACGGCCCTCTGATGCCTTGCGATCGCTCTGCGTAAGACGGCGTGAACGCGCGCGTCCCAAGCAAGATCAATCGAAATGTTCACGATGAGTCGACAAAGCAGACTCGGACTCCGAGGTACGTCTGGCTCTGCTCTGCGCTCGTCCAGAAGTCCGCGACGAGCGTAAAGCTCGGAACGCCAGCGATACGACTGTAGCTGAGAACGCGCATTGCCTCCCGCTTCGCCGCCACGTACATCTCCACGACGCTGTGCGCGACGATCTTCGTGTTCAGCATCGCCTTGAACGAGTCCTTCAGCATCATGCGCGAGATCAGCTGCGCGTCTTCACTCTGCCCTGCCCCGTACGGCAGGTTGTTCAGCACGATGTTGCGTGTAGATAGCAGCTGATAGGGTCTATGCGGCTCGCGGTTGTACAATGGGCTCTCCCCAAGCACCTCGATCTCGGTGTCGTGGCCGCGTTTTTGGCCGTCTTCTGCTGCAGTCTTGCTCGCCACGATCGAGTGCGCTTCCTTGAGATGTTTTGTAGCGTTAGACGACTTGCCACCGTGTAGCGGGTAGATAGTCCATGTGTCGCAACAGACTTGTGAGCCGAGGCAGATCCACACGAGCTCGTCCTTTTCTTTGTGGCGTAGGCGCACCCCCCACTCTTGTGAATTGACGACCACTCGTTGGGCTTGGGAGGAGCAACCTCGAACAACGAGTGACCAGGCACGAATGTTCGTATCGCCTGTTCGACAGCAGCCGGTGGTTGGGCCGTGGAGCCGTCGCTTGACATGCTGGTTGTCACGGGGCGAGGCTCCGTGGCTTTAGCGTACACGTGCACGTGCACGTGCACGTGAGGAAGCGGGAGCACAGACGACCTAGTCTGTGCTAAAGCAGGTATTTTCAACTCTGATCTATTATTGTGTTTTGGTTTTTTAAACTAGTGATGAAATCAAGGGATTCTACTGCTACTCAGAGCCACCCATTAGAGGGAGCCTCATGATTGGCAAAAGGGATCATTCCTTCAGCCAATAGAAGGTTTCCGACTACATAAGGGAGAAAATCCTAGGGCTGTCCGAATAGGGACGCTCCCAATTAGAACTATGAACGTACCTACTCGGGTGTGTACGGTGACCCCGTTACAACAGCCGCTTACGCAAGCCCAACGCACGTCAGAGCGACAGGAAGCACGGAGAAGGAGCGAGCACGAGCACAAAGCGGGCACTGCGAGCGAGCAGTGTCAGAGACGAGCGACTGGGTGGCGGCGACAGCAAAGCAACGACAATGATGAGCGGCAGCGTAGCAGCGACAGCAAAGCGGCGACAACGACGAGCGGCAGAGTAGCTCCAGCGACATCAGCTGAGCGGAGACAGCGACAGCAGCTGGTCAGCACCAGCAACAGAAAACGAGCAGCGACAGCAGCTGGTCAGCGATCGCGACGAGCGGCCGGGAAGCAACAGTGACGAGAGGCCGAGCAGTGATGCGCAGCACCAAAGCAGCGACGGCAACAAACGCCCGAACGTGGCAGCGACAGCAGCAGGGTGTCGGCAGCAATGTGCGACAGCTATGGTGTCGATCCCGCGACGACGTGGGCTGCTCTGTGGACGAGCACGACGGGCACCAATGTCTCGGAGCCGCGAATCGAGCTACTTTTCGGAAGTGGGAGTTCGGAGCGCCGCGATCTTTTGGTCCAATCGGCGCCTGTGGAAGTGAAGATCTTAAATTGCTGCAAGGCTAGAAGGTGGAAAAGCGAAGTGAAGGCAACTTAACACCAAGTCTCTGTAAGAACGGGTCATCGCAGTGGGGGAATCGAAGAGGGAGGTAAATCCGGAACTTGTCCGATTCGCTTCAAACTCGGGGGGGGGGGGCA
>JAASFJ010000716.1:0-16644 GCA_023333755.1 Globisporangium uncinulatum
AACTCGACTGTAGCCATTACGGCACCCGCCAGCACCAAACTAGAGCAACTTTGCCACCACGGAGATGACCCGTGACATCTTCACCGTTGATGATCTTGCTCAAGCTGTCTTGTTCGCGAAGCAAGAGCGTGGCGGGGTGTTGACAAAAGAGGAGAAAGCGGACGTGATAATGGTGTGCGCCGAGACAATGCACGAGTTCAGCCTGAAGCGCCAGATAGGAGGCAAAGGTTGGCGACCAGCTCTGGGCAATGCACTCAATCACTGCGCACGTCTTCTGCATAGGAAGCCAGCGTTGGTCTGAGAGATTTGGAGGGAGTACGCCGAGGAGAAATCGATATCCGTGGCAACGACAGGCGCCGGCAATCACAAGCCGCGGATAGCTCGCACAGAGAAGATCATAGTTCAGGTGCAAGCGTTCGTGCGCGAGCGTCGCGCAACACGCACGAGGACGACCGCAAAGGATGTTCTAGGGCATCTGGTGGAGAGCGGCCAGAGCAAACTAACGATCTCGAACCCCAAGCGCGCGGAGTACAAAGCGGCCCTACGTACAGTACAGCGCGTTCTTGTTTCCGTCGGATACAAGAGGGAGGGAGACCGAAGGGAGGAAGCTACCGTCTTGCAGCACACATCGAGGCGGCCCGTGACAGCTACGTACTTCGCATGCAGAGTGAACAGGTGTCTGGCGCTCGGCGCTTCGATTTCACTGACGAGAGCTACGTGCATCACAACTATTCGCGCCACGACGACTCCCTGTACGACCCGAACGACGAGGAAGATCTCCAAGTAAAGGCTCGCCACAAGGGCCGTCGACTTTGTTTTCATGCTGCCATTGTGAGTGCTGACGAGCGTGTCCCAGCGCCAGACCGCACGCACGCCCAATGCGCGCAACTCTTTCGCGGGTCGCCGGACGTGTTCGAGGGCGGAAAGCAAACTGTCGACTACCATGGTATGTTCAACAGCGCGTACTACTTGCGCTGGATGGAGCGTCTCCTGGAGCAACTTGCCGCCGCCGGCATCTCGAACGCTCTCATCATCCTTGACAACGCGAAGTACCACAAGACGCTACCTCAGGACGCACCAAAAAGCAATGCATCCAAAGCAAACATGCAGCTCGCATGTACGCGATACGAGATCGCATTCGACGCCACTGAATCGCGATCACAGCTGTGGGCAAAGCTGGCGGAACACATTAGGAGATGTGTGGAGCCTGAAGTTTGTACGATGGCGCATACAGCTAGACATGAAGTGCTGTTTACTCCGCCGCATCATTCGGACCTGCAGTCGATCGAGTTGGTTTGGGCAATCGTAAAAGGAGAGGTGGCAGGCAGTACACAACGGACACGACCTTTGCGGACGTGAAACACCGTCTTCATCAAGCTTTTGACCGACTCTCCAGTGGCGAAGTAACTGGCTGTATCCGCAAGACTCATAGCGCTCTCGAGCAACTTGCCATCCACATCAGCATCACAGACGCACTCCAAAATGATACAGAGGACTGTGAATCATCCGATGGTGAGAGCAGCGATGAACACTAGATAATATACTTGACTTTTGTATGGGAGTGCTTTCCACTTTCGATGCCATGTATCTTCAAGATGACGAATGCGCACTAGCCGAACGAGTGGTGCGTTGACAGATCTCAGTTCGCTTTTTCAGATGACCGCATTTGTCTGCGTTGTTGAAAAGGTCCCTCATATCTGTCATGGACTGTTAGAAGGAGCCAAAATGACGGGGATTTGAGCGCACAAAAAATTATTCGAATTCGACCAGACGTTTATGAATTACAACAAAGAATCATTTTTAAGAGAGTGACACGAATCGTGAATATAAAATACGAACGAGAGAAGATTGTTCTAAGCCAGTCACTTTTCAGTCTCCCGACTTGGGACCCGGTTTTTTATGATTAACGCCATTTGAATTGCCTACCCAAGCATTTTCAGATCGATTAAGATGGTGAGATGCACGGAACTCTCAACGGAAGAGCGCAACTCCATCCTGCTACTTCCAGAGGTCGGTATGACGACCTGCGTGACCCCAGCTGCCGTGAAGCGCTCTGTTGGAGTGTGCGTAAAGGTGGTGGCGTTGGGGACAAAGTGAAGGCAAAGAACTGGCGCAGTGGACAGCGTAAGACGACCGAACGTGATCGACGTCACATCGTCCAACTGTTTGCAACAGAACAGTCGAGTGCGGCGAAAGCCAAGGACAAGCTCAAGGCCTCCTGCAGTGCGCAAACTGTCCAGCGCTCAAGGACGTCGACTGGCTCGTGTACAAGAAGAACACGGCCCCAGTGCTTACAAAGCGGCACAAGGACCAGAGGGTTGCGTGGGCTGGTGACCGTGCTCTTTGAGGGAAGAGTCAGTGAGCTGCAGTTGTCTTTTCAGACGAAAAGAAGTGGAACTGTGACGGCCCAGACAGCCTGCGGTACCAGTGGCAATACAAGCCATCGGACGTCACGCCCAACCTTCGACGACATAGCGGCGGCGGGTCGGTCATGGTGTGGGCTGCGTTCTGCGGAACATCCAAGACAGCTTTGAAGTTCCTGAGCGGCACGGTCGACTCGGTGAAGCACATCAACACTCTTCGCACGCACTTACTCCCGCTGGTCGACACAACGGCACAGGTCTTCCAGCAGGGCAATGCTCCGTGCCACTCGTCTCGCCTGACGAAGGAGTGGTTCACGGCCAACAACGTCGAAGTGATGGCCTGGCCAGCGTACTCTCCTAATTTGAATCCCATCGAGAACCTTTGGGGTCATGACGCAGCGTTTGTACGCTGGAGGTAGACAGTTTGACAACGTCGAAGAGTTACGGACTGCTGTTGCTGCCGCCTGGGAGGCTGTCTTAGCTAAAGAGCTGACTGCGCTTGTGCAGTCGATGCAACGCCGTTGCGTCAAAGTCTTGCAGTGTCGGGGAGCATATACTTCGTACTAGATCGCGTCATTCGAGCATTCAAAATCAATCTTTTCTCCTTCGTATTTTATGTTCACGATTCGTGTCACTCTCTTAAAAATGATTCTTTGTTGTAACTCATAAACGTCTGGTCGAATTCGAATAATTTTTTGTGTGCTCAAATCCCCGTCATTTTGGCTCCTTCTAAGCACGTTTTGAGACTGAAATATAAAGTTTTTGGCTTGCTCACACAAAAATATTATTCATGTTCACAAACCACTGTCGGGGACTGGAAGAATTGTGTGGGAATGGGGGTTAAATTATCAGATTAATGCTTCAAGCGGGAAGCATTAACCGGGTTATTGCTTCCCGCTTGAAGTCTTGAAGCGAAAAAAATGGAGACGAGAGATTTGTGGTCACTCGGATATTTTTTCCCTCAAGCTCAAGCTCAAGCCCCCGACCCCGCACCGACCGTAACGCTACGATGGTCAAGCTCGCGCTCTCCAAGACGACACCGCAGACGGTCTCGGGTGCGTGCGCCCCTGCTCTCTCCTTTTCTCCCTCTCACGAGAGCGTGTCACCGCCCTGACGCCAATCCCCCTCCGCGATCCATTTGCAGCGTTCCTCAGCTTCATCAACAAGAGCCCGTCGCCATTCCACGCGGTGCACGAAACCATCCAGCTGCTGAGTGCCGCGGGCTTCCAGCCGCTGCGCGAGGAGGAGTCGTGGAAGGACGCGGTGCAGCCGGGCGGCAAGTACTACGTTACGCGCAACCAGTCGGCCATTGTACGTGCGCATTGGTGTCTGTTAGCAACTGGGTTGTTTGCGCAAGTGTGTGTGTTTAAGTTCTCTCTTTTTTCTCTCCCTCTAATGACAATGTGTCACGATCAGATCGCGTTCGCAGTGGGTGGCAAGTACCAGCGCGGGAACGGCTTCCACATCATTGGCGCGCACACTGACAGCCCGTGTCTCAAGGTGAAGCCGATCTCGAACCTCGAGTCACAGGGCTGGCTCCAGGTCGGCGTCGAGTGCTACGGTGGCGGGCTCTTCCACACGTGGTTCGACCGCGACTTGGGCCTCGCAGGCCGTGTGATCGTGCGCGAGAGCGACACGAGCTTCCGCTCGCGCCTGCTCCTTGTGAACAAGCCGATCATGCGCATTCCGACGCTCGCGATCCACTTGGACCGCGACGTGGCGCAGGGCTTCACGTTCAACAAGGAGACGCACCTGCGGCCCGTGATCGCGACGGCCGCGCGCACGCAGCTCGAGGCGACGACAGCGACGGCGGCCGACGCGGACAAGGACGCACCAAAGCCCAAGCACACGTCGGTGCTGCTGCAGCTGATCGCCAAGGAGCTCGACATCGCAGTGGACCAGATCTGCGACTTTGAGCTCTGCCTCTTTGACACACAGGGCGGGAACGTGGGCGGCGCACTCGACGAGTTCATCTTTGCCCCACGGCTCGACAACCTCTGCTGCTCGTGGCTCTCGACGCAGTCGCTTATCTCGTCGCTCCCGACGCTGAGTGACGACGAGAACGTGCGCGTCGTGGCGCTCTTTGACAACGAAGAAGTCGGCTCGGACTCGCTCATGGGCGCTGGCTCGAACTTTCTCCAGTCGGTCAGCGAGCGCATCGCACAGGGCGAGCTGACTGGCGCGGCTGCGCGCAAGAGCTTCCTCGTGTCGGCCGACATGGCGCACGGCGTGCACCCGAACTACTCGGAGAAGCACGAGATGAACCACCGCCCGGCGCTCCACGCTGGCCCAGTGATCAAGTACAACGCGAACGAGCGGTACGCGACGACGGGCGAGTCGGCGTTCCTGCTCAAGGAGCTCGCGCGCCGCCACGACGTGCCGATCCAGGAGTTTGTCGTGCGCCAGGACACGGGCTGCGGCTCGACGATCGGCCCGATCCTCGCGACGAGCACGGGCATTCGCACGGTCGACGTGGGCCTTGCGCAGCTGAGCATGCACAGCATCCGCGAGATGTGCGGAACGGAGGACCTCGAGAAGGCCATGACGTGGTTCACGGCTTTCTTCTCCGAGTTCTCGGCGCTCGACAAGTGCCTCAAGACTAACTAACGGAGACGGGAGACGCGAGTGGGAGGGGGAGGTGACAGAAAGAGAGAGAAAGCCGTCGTCGGACGAGTGCGCGATTGAGACTGAGTGCCCAGTGCTTCTCGGGCAGGAAGAGTGGGGGACTGCTTGCCGTGTTTGTCGTAGGAATGAATGAATGAATGGGCAGCCAGCATCTTGAATCTTGCGTCAGCACCACAACTATCACCACCCAGTTCTCAGCTCTTGGGCTTGGGGAGCCGCGCAGACGAACGCGGGAGCCAAATCTTGACCGAGAAGTCGGCCGATGCGGACGCGAGGATCGGCTCGGTCGGGTGGAAGTCGACGCAATACACGCGGTCGCTGTGCGCGTCGATCTTCTGGACGAGGTACGGCGCCGGCCGCGCGTTTGGGTGCTTGAGGCTCACATCGTGCAGGTAGATCTTGTTGTCGGCACTCCCTGTCGCGAGCAGCAGCGTCTCCTGCGTCGTGTCGGGCCGATCACTGGGACAGACAGGTATGTGGGCACAGGTGCGCACGTTCGTGTGAGCAACAGCAACCACCAGCAGCAAGCGCAGCCGACAGGACAGAGCAGACCAACCACTGGCTGCTACGTACGTGTCCTGGAAGTCCTCGCCGTCGCCGTCCGTGAGCTTGCGCTGCGCGTGCCGGTTGCTCGGCAGCATGAGCTTGTACTTGTAGCCCTCGCCGCGGAAGAACGCGCTCTTGATCGGCCAGTTCTTGTTCTTGTGGCCCGTCACAGAGAACGCGAGTTGCATTTGCTCCTGGCCGTGCGAGCTGCTGATGAGCTTGGAGCGGCGATCGTAGATGCGCAGGAGGTTGTCGTAGCTGTTGGCCGCGAGGAACCGGCCATCCTCGTCGCCGCGCCGGCCGTCGACCGGCGGTGATGCGTGGATGTGCGAGATCGCGTGCCGTCCTGGGTCGTTGAGCTTGGAGATGTCGTCGATGCACGCGTCCATGCGCACGTCCCACGTCTTGATCATACCCTGGACGAGTCAACGGAGACGTGTTACTTGGTCAGCCACCTTCATCCAGCAGTGATTGTTATACAGTAGTTGTAGCAGTTCAGTACTGATTGCTATTTCTCTTGCTCTGCACCTTGCTGTCACCCGTGACGATGAACTGTCCGTCCGGCGACACGTACAGCGAGTTCACCATCGCGTCATTCTGCCACGACCTGAGCGACCGAGCCGTCAGGAGCAAGGGCCACCAACATCCATCACCAGCCAGGGAGTGAAGCACCCAGTTAGCAGAGATGCCTTCAACCAACAGCAGCTACGTCCATGCCCTTTTTCTTCGCACCGCACAACGTCGGCGCGCGAGTCCACTTGGTGGATGCAGCTTTTGCTCGTGCCGAAGAAGTACTGGTTGCTGTCTGAGATACACACATGTATGCACACGCACACACACGTGTCGTGTCGTTACGAAAGAACTGGGTATTGGCGCCACACAACCTCAAGACTGCGGTGGTGTGGGGCAGGACGCGACAACACGCACCTGCCATGCTGAACGAGACGCACTGCACGAGTCCTGGCACCTGAGAGCTCGCGACAAGCTGGCTTTTCTCGACGTCCCAGCGCTTGACCGTGTGGTCGTACGACGCAGACACGAGCGCCGCACTATCGTCCGACCAGCTCACGTCGATCACGAGCTGTGCGTGCTGCGCGAGCGCCGCGAGCTGTGGCTGGTTGAACTTGGTCGTCACGTCCCAGATCAGCACCTTTGTGTCGAGCGAGCCGGACGCGAGCAAACGGCCGCACGGACTGAACTTGGCCGTGTACACGGCGCCCGCATGCGCGCGCAACTCGGACTTTTGCGACAGCACGCGTCCGTCGTCATCGTACTCATCCGGCTTGGCGCCGTGCAGCACCGCCCCGTGGTGGCGGCTGTCGTAGTCCGCGGCCTCATCACCGCTCGGTGTCTTCGGAGTCGCCAGGAGCGCACTGAGTTGGAACGGCTCGGCGGCCGAGCTCGCCGTCGCCGTCGCCGCTGAAGACGACGACGCGGACGCGCCGCCCGCCGCCGCACTCGCGCTGCTCTGTCGACTCGCCACAGAGTCCAATCTGCGTATGATAAGAGATCAGGCAGAATGCCGGTTTATGTGAGCACGCCCGCTACTGCGCACTAGAGTATGGCAGAAGGAGGCGCGGGAGGAAGCGCACTTGAGGGTCAGCTCGTAGACCGAGCGCTTGAGGTCGTGGTTCTCGCGCTCGAGATTGTCGACGCTGTGCTTGAGCAACCGATGTTCCTTCGCGAGCGCCTAGGAGGGAGTGGATGTGAGAGCGGTTGGGAAAAGACAGGAGGACGATGAACACGACGGACCCTAGCACAGCACGTCGGACCTCGTACTGCGCACGCAGGTGTGCCTCGGACGCCATTCCGATTGTGTGTCGAAAATGTCAATAATCGACCCTATTTTGAAAATTTGACCATTTGATGTTTTAACAGTTTAAATTTATGGCGCTTTTGGTGACGTCAGAGCCGCCATTTCATGTCACCATCCATTTTTAAAACTCAGAAATACGTCGCCCAGCCGGAAGTGATAATTTTGGCTGTAACTACCAAAATAGGGAGGGATGACCATCTCATTTTTCTCATGGCATATCAGAGCATTTAACATTTCAATCACAATCACACAACTCATACTCAATTCAAGTCAACTTTCGTGCTCTTGATACGGAACACGGACTAAAGTGGTATCGTGCTCTTGATAAGGAACAGAGTAGTACACCATTTCCAGTTCCGTGACAGAATGCCAAATTCCGTCACAAAACCTGGCTAAGACCGTTAGTGTTAATCGTAAAACTGCGTCCAAAGAATACGAAAAACGACTCTATTGACCGACTGGCATATAACCAAGACGCGGAACGTCTCTCTGAAATGTGAGTATGTTGCGATGGCACGCAAAGCACAACATCTCCGCCACGGCTTCGTCTAACAACACACCAGCTCCTTGTGCTAAGAAGGAGACTCGATAAGCCTTCTGCTTGATCTTGTGCTAGCGCACGCCTTTGCGTTTAAATGGAGTCACCGTTCACCTGTTCCATGCCATGCTGTACTTTATTACATTTAGTTAATGCTGAGCGCCTCTGTTACAGCGCGCCAGTCGCCCCCGCCCTTCGCCGACGTGAGCGCTCGCTGCTTGTCTAAGATCGCAGTTTACATGGCTGAGTGTGCGCAAGTACTGTAGTTTTGTTTGGAAGTGAGCGCTAGATCCAGGAGCTGAGCGGACTGATGGCGATAACAAAAATCTCCGAACAGAATAAGGCGAAAATATTCTCCAGCGAAGTGTTCTGTGACGAAGTCGGTCAAACGACTTTAAAACACATTAATAGAAGGACTTAAAGTCGCGCTAAAAATTAAAACGACTTTAAATAGTTTTCATTACAGATCGGAAACTACGGCTTTGGAAGTTTTCATATTTCTTACGAATACGGATTGCACACAATTCAGACCATACAAATGGCAGTCGCTTGCTCTGAGTATTCAATTCAATTGCTTTTTGAATTGGGTAAGTTCGAATACGTGCGAGGCCATGATTTTTTCCCCTCATTCGGGATTTTGCGGCCAAGAAGCGAAGCGATCGAAACGAGTGGAAGCGCGCGTGCCGTCGCGCGCGGTTTGACCTCAAAGGGTACGCACGCGCTGGAAGTTGCTGGAAACATCACGAACGAAGCTGAATGTGCTCTGTTGTCTGTAGCAAACAAGATGGTGGCATCAGACCGACATTCGAGGCTGTCGATTGCGATTGGTACGTGAGCGCGCGCATGCACGTGCAGTTCGAGACGCTTTCTTGGCAGACTGACAAATGAAATGTCGATTGTTGTGCGGCAGCGAAAGAAACGAAAGAGGCCACTGCTGTCGATATCCCAGGCGATACGCGTACGTGATCTTTAGTATTGGCGAAGCGCTGCCAACTTATCGAGTGTTTGACGATCGCTGCATTTGTCTTGGCGTTTGTTGTGCAGCACGAGTATCCGCAAAACAGCCACGCGTGCTCAACTTATCCCGTGGACAAGCAGGTGGAAGTGACTGCTATATTCGCGATGTGTCATACAGTACCTTCGATGCTGACAAATGTGTGTTTTATGTACATTTCTTTTTCTTGCGCAGCTGCACGCGTCCGACCGGATGTACCGGAACGCAGGCGACAGCGGATGCGTGCGGCAAAGTCTCAAGTGAACGAACTTGTCAAGCGCGTGCCTGCAGTCGAATCGGGCAGCGATAGCGAATTCGAGGACACGGACGACAATGGTACGTCATCACGCTGGCTGTAGTGCTGGGATGCCGTTAGCTTTGGGATTTGGCATCCCACGGTGCGCTCTGCTTGTAGAACCAGCGCAGCCGAAGACAACGCTCGCCAAACGCTGCCTAAAGGTGGACATGTACATAGGCGACGCGCACGTCTTGACCAAAAGAAAGCGAGTCGACGTCGGTATGTAAAGCTGAGAACTTGGTATGCGTTCGTTCTAGCTCGATGCTGACTGAGTGAAAAAGACAGCGGTAAGGCGCGCAGAGACGTCAACAACCGCATTCCACGCCGTCGAGTGAGCAAGACGTGGGAGACGCGCGTCTAGATAGAGCGTGCCAGGCCGGACAACGTCGTGACCGCGATGCCTCGACGCGAGTTCAAGGCGAGGCATGGTTCGAGCGCTCAATCAGTGAGTACTGCGCTGAATAGAACCTACATTTTCGAACACGTAATTCGGAGTCGACAGAAACCTACAATCGGTATGTATCGGTGTCGGTAGTGTTTCATTCGATTGTTGTGGTAAAGTCGCCGCACAGCAATAAAGTTGCAGCAAACTTACTGGCGTTTGCACCTTAACAGAAAGCGAAAAAGGGGATGCCATACCTCTCGACTTCCAGTGGAGCTTCAAGACCCTGCGGTGCACACATGGCGTGCCCAACCCGCCTCGTGGTCAAGGAAAGCGGCAACATGTCGTTTGGTACATGGGCTGTACCGCCAGATTCACGGCTCGTGTGACCACCACCGCTGACGACTGGACGCGATGGCGCATCATCATCGAGAACGAAGTGAGTACTCGTTTTCTTGTTTGATGCATGCATTGAGCAAACTTGACACACTCACCCACTTGTAATAGACGCGAACCCACAACCATCCAACGAAGAGCGGCGCTGCAACCCCACTTCCAACGAAGACAATCGCCGAGAAGCCGCAAGTCATGAACGCAGTGACCGCGACGGCAGATGTCTATGTGTCGTCGAGGAAGACCGCACAATATGTTGTGGACGCGACGGGTACGGGAGGCTGATTATCATGGTGACTGACAAGTGCAACTTAACGACTGACATAGCCACCAAAGTTTTGCAGGTTGCAGCATCTCTTCGCAACAAGTTCGCAACTTGCTTCAGCTGATGCTGGATGGTGAGACCGGTGAGACGAAGCTGAACGACAAGCTCCAAGCTCTCGTAAAAGAGGACGGGACAGACGTGATGCTGCTGCAAGACCATCTTGACGTCACCTCCGCGATCGCGGTGCAGACATCTGCTCAAAAGGTCATGTTCGAGGCGTGGGGCCAGATCTTTACCATGGATTGGACACATGGAACAAACAACTTGGGCTATCATGTCGGTGAGGCAAGCGACCTGTGGTGCCTTCGTGCGATTGGCTTCACGCACTGACTTGCTTGCTGTGCGTGTGACAGGCAGCTTGATTGTGACTGCTCCGACTGGTCGGGGTGTAGCCATCGTGGACTTCATCGCGTTGAACGAGGAGGCAGAGACAATGCGGCACCTGCTCAACGTTTTCAAGTCAGCGAATCCGGCGTGAACAGCAATCAAGTCAGTCGTCATCGACAAGGATCTCGTTGAATGGCGAGTCCTCGAACGCTGCTTCCTGAACGCCAAGGTTCTTTTGGGTCAGTTCCACACTCAGACGTACTGGCGAAAGCTGCTATGCAAACCGAAGTACAACATACGCGTAGCCGATCGAGAACAAATCGAGTCGTCACTTATGCAGATGATGTATTGGTGAGTGCATGGCTTTAGAACTTTGGTGGCTTTTGCTCCTAATGTGTTGACATGTGCTGAGTGAATTGTGGTGTGCAGCACAACAACAGAAGACTTTGAGAAGAAATACAAATCGTTCGCTGCCGTGGTGTGCAAGAACGCTACCAGTGTACTCGAGTACTTCCACAAAAACTGGAAACCCTGGTCGGACATGTGGGCCAACTTCGCGCGCGGGCAGTACTTCACGGCAGGCAACACTACAACGAACAGGATTGGGTGCCATTGGAACCAGCTTAAAAAGCTGCTTGGAAAGTAGGCACGAATGGACAAGTGCGCCGGCGGGATCCTTACTCATCAGACATCAATCCTACGTCAAGTAGCGTCGTCAGTGCATCATCATGCAAGAACATCAGCACGCAACAACTTCACGTTAACCGGAGGTCGTGTCGCCTTTTCTTTGCAGCGTCGCTGGCCGGTTGAGCGACTTCGCGTTGAAGCTGGTGCAGGGGAAGATAGACCGGTACCTGGTGGCTGCGAAAGCTACGTCGTGCGTGTCAACCAAGGGCTCCGGTTGGGTACTTCAGGTGGCGGGAGCGATTGTGGAGTGTGACAACGCCTCCTAGTCATGCACGTGCCACTTCTTCCGCACCTTCGAACAACCGTGTCGACATCTGATGCAAGTCGCAGGACAAGGTCACGGACATCAGGAGCTACCGACAAGCGCGAATTGAGCTCGCTGGTGCATACGCGCAGCTAAAGCGATCCTGCAACCACTCGAGAAGTGCATTGCCAACGTCCTGCCAATCTGTGAGCGTCCAAGCTTCCTGCAGAAGACAAGCCTGACGATAAAGTCGCAGCCGGTAAAGTCTCAGCAATGATCAGTGATAAAGTGGCTCCAGGTACTTTACCTCAGATCGGGGTCGCGCCACAGGCGTCGAAGCCGCATCGGATCGCGTATGTGCGGCTGAAGCGTGCGGGGCAGGCGAACGTAGTTGTGCTGTCTTCAAACGAGAAGTACACCTACGCAAGGGCTGTTTTCGAGCCGCTGCTGGACCGGCTGTCGGAGCTGTCATCGGTCAAGTACTACAAGCAGTTGGCGGCGTGGGAGGAGGTTGTCACGAACGTGCTTGCCAACCTCAGCTTGGACAAAGAGGGATCAAATGGCGGAGAAAGAAGCGATGCAACAACGCAGAACGAATCGGACACCGACTTGGAGACCGTCATGGGTCCAGTTGACGCTTTCGGTACACTCGATGCGATAAGTGGGACTTGGCTTCACGAACATGGCAACGAAGCGTTCGACAGCTACTTTCAAGCCTCACAGGTTGATCTTTCCGACTTGGAGCTGCCCGAGAAGTCTCAAGATCTTCTGGCTGAGCAAGAGGTGCCAAAGAGCGAGCACCATGATAAACTTGAGACACCAGAACCGCCGCTGCACAAGATGGAAGACGAAACAGGAGCTCCAGCGACAAGCGTCCATCAGAAGTCGATAAACACAGCAATGCAAAGTCCAATCAAAGCGCTCGCGGTTGACACTCTCAAGCGTGAAATGCAAGTGCTCCGTCTCGCGTCACCAAAGCAGTCGCCGATGGTCCTCCAGAAGAAGAAACAGGGCAGAGCCAAGCCGCCTCTGAAGCTCGCCATCGTCGAGCATCCCGCCGACCAGCTGGTGCTGCTTCCGGACTTTGTGGAGTGGGCACTACGCTTGTCCAATTTCAAGACTGTGAAGAATGTTCATGAGAGATATCCGGTCGTCATGGACGACAGGTTCATCGATGCACGAAAGCCGACTTGCCGCCGCGAGAACATCACAAGAGCCAACGACGTCTACAACTTCGTGTAGCCGAAGCGTCTCCTCACAAAACTAAGTGGCTGTTCAGCAAGAGAAGAGCAAGCGACAGTCTTCCAGCTACTTCAACTTGAAGGAGAGCGTACCGCACAGCCACCCTACTCGGGAGAGCGAGGTCGTCATGACGATCGCGCTGGAGCTGCGATCATTTCCCAGGTAAGTACAAGACCGACAGTGGTATAGTTGCTTCTCGTTACTGACTCGGTTGTGGCTGTGATTTCTATGCTGTGTCTTCCAGCTACTTTGTCCACACCATGATCCACTTCTACGTCGTCAAGCGTTTGCGCGGCAGTGGCAGGACTACATGGAGTGGCTACGGCTTGTTGACTAAGGGGAGCAAGTGTCGGAAAGCACACCATAGTTTTTCGATGGTGAGAGTGACTTTTCAAGTACGTGGGCGGAGACGAAGAAGGTCGTCGGCGCTGGACACACTCACTCGATTGGCGAAGGAAACGCAGCCCAAGTTCAGCAGTGCGGCGATGCGAACATAGCTCACGATCGCAAGAAGTGGCTTGGCTCTCAACTTTGAAGAGGTGGTAGGTTATGTGGTTCGTGACACCATGCTCAACGACGCTGTGATCCACTTGCGTGCCACCAGATGTGCGACGCGGCCGGGAATGCGCGCTTTGTCAGCTCGCTGGCTTTCCACCTCAGCTCCCCACCAATCCCATCCACCCCGCTCTCAGGACTGCGGATCGTCGTTCATCCAGTGGACCATCCACTAGGGCGCCATCACCGTGGACCAGTCCGTCAAAGGGAAGCTCAATATTTACTTCTACGAACCACTATGCCAGACGCGGTACCGCCCGATGCTTCAAGACGGGTGGTGTCCGAAGCTTGAGCCGTACCTTGCGGGTGTGGCACAAGGCCAGCAAAGATAAGCGAGCGTTCGCTGTGGTGATTGAGAACTGGATCCTGCTACCGTATCAAAAGGACGGATCGTGATGCGGCGTCATGGCGCTGGCGCAGATCTACGCGCACCTGAGGCGCTCCAGCAGGTTCCAGCAGCACGTGATTGATCCGCAGAACGTCCGAGTGTTGCGACTGCGCGTCTTGTGGATGATTTTGTGTCGGTCAACACAGCAGCACTCTCGTCTGGACAGTAAGACACACGACGCAGTGATGGGGTACTTTACGAGTGAGCAAGTCGTGTGAATGGAACTCGATGGTGTTGCATACTTTAGCTTAGTTGGAGTGCATTCGATCCAATAGCGCCTGCGACAACGCGCAAGTGAGACCACGTGGCCGCCTACCGAAGCGCTGTCGTCACCTTGAGCCGCTGCGATCTCGTACGTCTGTTTTCGCTGCTGCTGGATGGTCGCGAGCATGTCCTCTTGTACGACTTCTCTGTAAGAGCTCCAGAGCTGCTTCTGGAACTGTTTCTCAAGCACGTTGAGCTCTCGGACCCTGGCGGAGATCATCTGGGCGGAGAGCCACCGCACCTCGCTATCATTCGTTGTGTGCTGGGCGCTGCACGTCCAGCCGCATGCGCACAAGACGCGCCCGCCGTCATCTTGTTTTGTGTTCATGTGTGCGAACTTGAGCGAATTTTATTGCAGTCTTGCGATTTTGGGAATGGTGGTCGTACAGAGGAAATTTACGAGAGCTGGTGGGTGGCCATGTAGACTACTGATAAAAAACGTCATCTAAAGTCGAATGAAAAAGCTATTTTCAATGTTTCATCGTCGTCGAATCCAGCCATCATCTATTTTTATTCTCTAAAGGCGTTATTCAGTGGTAAAGGCGCAGCATGACGTTTAAGCCGCAGTAAAAATGTCGTGACGTTGTCATAAAAAGCACATGAACACCATCCACTCAAATCGACATTTATGAGCAAAATCGGACTCAAAAACTCTTTATCACAGAAACACCCGATAAGGAGGCCCGTTTCACTTTTCTAAGTTACATAATTGTTACATAATTAGATCTTTCGAAATAGGTGTAACGTAAAACCTAAGGTTATGGCATGAAGTTGAATGCCTTAGCAAAAATGCCGTATCTTCACAATCCCTCATCTGAATTGAGATCTTCGACCAGCTTGAGACTCGCTGCAACGAGTATAGTGTGACAAAGGGCAGAAAGGTCGTCTTTGAAGATCGTTTGGACGGCAACGTGCCTGTGGCGTCGTTGCGATTCAAACGCGCGGCGTCGCGTTCAATGGCGGACGCTGTTGTGGCAAAGTAACCTCACTCACTCGACCACGGGCCACAGACCCGGGTGTCCTTCTTCGGATTCGGTCATCCCCCGAGCCACATACTGGCGGCTTGGTGACGACGTCAAATACACACCGTACTGGGGTAAAATAGAGACACGTATTTGCACTCATGCGGCTCTCGCCAGATATCCTCTCACTCTGGTTTCCCCGTCGAATGACATTCAGCGATCGCCTGTTCGGTCCAGCGCACACCGCATGCTCAGTAGGAGCTAAGCACACGGTATACTTATTCGTTCAGAGGGCACTCCCATGCCCATTGGCGCATTCGGTCAATCAAACCATGCCTGATTCAATCAACCCACACTTTCATTACGTTCACTACCTTTTTTGGCGATACAAGGAAACGTCACCCTGCGGCTGTCGGTTACCACCGCTCGGGCAAAGCGCTATGAATGTTTCACCACACCCCGACACGGTCGCAGTCTCCCTTTGGAGTCACGAAAGGGTACAAGGTACTGCTAGCTAAGGAACGCAGGGTGATCACTACACGGCACGTTACTGCGATTGAGAGACTTGGAGACTCAGCAAACGTGCAGTTGCAGCGCGCACTGAACTTGGAGAATAAACCGGAGCTGGAGACGCTTGCCAACGCGCGAGCGAGTGCACGCCAAGAAGACGAGCAAAAGTACCACGCCGCACCGGCGTGTCGAGAGAAGAGAGTGTCGACTCGAGTCGATCAGCAGACTCAACATGCGCCTCGCCGCTCGTCACGTTCAAAGAAGAAATCGCTCAAGCGAGCGGAAGCCGACGGCGACTTGCAGCAGCAGAGTCAAGCAGGAGCAGGAGAGCTCGTCGCAATGGCGGTTCTGGGCGCGGACGCGACGACAAATGCGGACGCGCTAGTCGAGTACGGACCCGACCCGAAGTGCATCAGAGAAGCGCGACAGAGCAGTGAGAGTGAGAACTGGACCAGAGCAGAATAAGTGGAGATCCGCTCGCTCGAGGCGAACAAAACGTGGCAGGTCGTGAAGTGCACGCCAGTCCCCCACAAGTTATACACCAAGTGGGTGTATAAGTCGAAACGCAAAGGAGATGACACCGTCGACAAGTACAAAGCAAGGCTTGTTGCCGCAGGCAACGAGTAGGTACTCGGCGTGAACTTCCTCCTCACATTTGCCGCGATGCTCGATTTGGGCAATTGTCGTGTGATCTTGGTGCTGTCAGCGATCTGGCGCGTTCGTGCTCGACACGGGGATGTCCCGTCAGCATATGAGACCACTTCAAACGAAAGTATCATTAACCACTTTTTGCGGTTTTTCAACGAGCTACACCACGTTAAACTACGCTATCTGCTCTTTCATTTGAGCTGTCAAGCGTCCCCAACTTCGAAGTCAGCCCAAAGTTACAAGCATGTCGAGATGGCACCTCGGTTAAGTACGAATTGTTATTATTGTACATTTTGGTACTTTGAATTTTTGTCTCCAAATTGTTGCGTGTACTTTGATCAGATTCAATATGAAAGTCTCAAATAACTCCTTTCTAGAATTGACTGACATTGATTTTGTCGTCAGATGACAAAATTTCTCATCCGATTTTCTCGAGTTTTCGGATTTTTTCGATTGTATTGGAGCAAGTTTAAACGCCTCTCCTGAAAAACCTCAAAAAAGGCTTAATGATACTTTTGTTTAAAGTGGTCTCATATG
>JAASFJ010000717.1:0-16632 GCA_023333755.1 Globisporangium uncinulatum
GAGGAGCAAGCGGTGGTCTTCGTCTAGCTCTTCGCCGCCGCCAATGCTGCTCGCGAGTGCGTCGCTACGGAAGACCGAGCCAACCGACGGCAGGATGGGCCGTTTGCTGTTGTTTGCACCACTGGAAGCGTTCAGCAAGAACGGCGATCGGTCGTTGTGAGCGTCCGAGTCGGAGCCGTTGCCATGCTTGTCGTCGTCGTCGTCGTCCGAGTAGAAGCCGCGCTTGACTTTGCGCTTGGGGAACAGCTCGGGGACGTTGCGATGGCGCGTGGTCGACGGACGGGCGCTCTCGTCCAGCGCTGCTGCTTGCGGCGACTGGAACTGCTCGTGGCAGTAGCGGATGAGCACATTGATCGTGACAGTCTGTCCCCACTCGTCCAGGTCGCCAAGCAAGTGGCACATCTTGCGGAACGGCCGGTGGAGCAGATCCAGTCGGTCCGGACAGACCTCGACGAGCGCTTGCACGGCGCTGCCGAGCACCATGGTCGAGCTGTCGTTCAAGAGCTTCCCAATGATCTCCGCGAGCACGTCTTGCTGCTTTGGGTCGACTGCATAGATCTTGCTGATCGCGTTCGCAGCACACTTGCGCACGTACGCAGACGCGTCCGCCGTGCACTTGCGGATCGCAATGAGCTGGATCTGCAGAATGTCGCGCACGCGGATGCTCGTCATCACACGGAGCGCGAGCGCGCGAATGAGCTGGTTCGGGTCCGCGAGGTCTTTCTGGAAGCTGTTGATCGAGAGGAGCGCGAGCTCCCGGCACTGCGAGTTAGCGTCTGCGTAGTGCACGAGGTACATGTACACGAGCTTCTTTACTTCCACGGACGCGACGATCACGTTCTTGACCACGTCGGCAAAGAACATGCTCACGTCTTCGCCTTTCGAGATGCTCGCGAGCAGCGCTTTCATGGCTTCGAGCTTCTCCGCGTGCCCCGCTACACCCAGTTTGTTGTCCAGTAGCTTGCGGATGCGATCCCAGTTCATGCTCTCCTCGAAGAAGTGCGCGTCGCCCGAGATGCCGCGCATCGTCATCGCCATCGTAGCAGTGGTGGTGGTGCTGCTGCTGGTGGTCGAGATCTGCCTCGGGAGGGCCGCAAATCTGGAAAATGGTTTGGAAAACAGTCGAAAAATGAGGTGGTCAAAATTACGGAAAGCGATTAATAGTTTCTGCATTTTACCAATTAATAAGAATTATTCTACAAAATGACGTATATCCACATGGTTACACAGTGCATCTGGAGACCTCCTGTGCAACAGTAAAACACATTGCTGTATGTTGTACTCACACACGTACTCGGATGTCTGTTATGATCACAACAACTCGCGTTCAATCTCGGGAACACTCATGTGTGAACCTTTCGACTCCTTCCCATTCAAGAACAGCCTCATCGCCTGACATTATTGCCTACGTCCTCGCAGGACTGTACGACAGAGAGGAGCGTCCTTGCGAGGCGAGGCAACTGGGGCAGTATCTCTCGCTCACCAGTCGAATGCAGGGTCGGAACAGCAGCGTTTAGGATTAAGCACACATACTGTTAACAACGCCGTTAGCTTGTCAAAGCCTGCGTCACACTTGACGACCGCTGGACCCTGCCACCGATACATGAGCTTGTCGCTCCGGAGCCCCGAGGCGGATGAACCACCCACACCCAGTCTCCAATCGCGAACACCTTCTGCGCCCTTTGCTTCTTGTTGTACTGTCGGGCTTTGTCAGACAGCGAAGTCCTCCTCGTGAAGCAGAAGCTCCGACGCCGAGAGGACGCGGTGTCGGCACTTGCGTCGACGTCGCAGTCGCGAGCTGTCGGCCCAACTGTCCCGCCCGTGTCGAGGAGGAGCAACGCACAAGCTTGTGTCGACCAGTGACAGACGACACCGGTCGCCGCATTCGCGATGCGGAAGCACCAGGTCCTGACGTTCCAGATCGCCGAGTCGTACGCCAACATGTCGGCCGAGTACATTGCGATCGGGTGCTCAACGTCGATCCTGTACTTCTATTGGGACCACCCAAAGTACTACAACTCTGGAGGTTACAAGAAGGCCGACCAAGGCTCCACTCCACTTGAGTCGCTGCTGCCGTGGAGCCATTCGACAGCGCTCAGCGCCCAAGTCTTCGTCGAGGTGCTGGTGGACTACGCGTCGTGCGTGCTCAAGATCAGCCAGGGCGTGGACTTTCAGCGGCTCCGGGAGAACCGCGTCTTCTTAGCACTGCTCTTCGTCTGTCTCGTGACCGTGAACATCCAGTTCTGCGCAATGATGTACCTCACTGGACACTGAGCCAACGCCGTGAGGCTACAGCAGTAGTACTACATGGAGTTCATACAGTCCGGTGCAAATCAAACCATGTGTGGTGTGTGCTACGTCAACACCTCAGCACTTCCACGCTCGCAATCGCATCGTACAACAATAGCTCCTGCTTGCAGCTCGCAAGAGCAGCTCCTGCTGGCAACACAGTGTCGCAATGGTTGGGAAGAAGGCAGCCGCACACGGCAGCACCGGTTCGAGCCGCGTCCTCCCGGTGCTTCCAAGCAGCAGTCCACCTGTGTCGCCGAGCCTGGCGCAGCTCCCAGACGACTTGGTGGGACGCCCCACTGCCGAAGTGATGAAGCAGATCTCGCGGCTCGTGAGCCACGACTCGCTCGCGTCTCTCCTGTCACTGCGGCGCGTGAACTCGGGCTACACTGACTCATGGCGCGACGAGTTCCGTCGCGAAGGCGTCTTCAAGCGCGCGTTCTGGGCGGTGCTCATGATGCTCCGCAACGCGAGCCTGTGTGTCGCGTGCGCAGCGCTGCTGAACTGCCTCTGCAGTCTCGGGACCCTGTCGTCCAGGCCGGTGCACGAGCAGCCGTACCCACTGTACCTCGTCGCGACCATATTTTGGGTGCACCTCTTCCTTTGTGCCGCTGTCTTCTTAGCCCAAGCATGCTTCCTCGCCGGTCTCCGCTTCGCGGCCAAGCCGAATGAGCCGGCGTCTTTGCTCTTCTGCGTGCGTCGGCTCTACAGCAAGACGTACGTGAGCTACGTCGTCTCGCTGGCGCTCCACCTCGGCACAGCGTACGCGATCGGGACGTACCTGCCGCCCGAGCTCCGCAAGTACCGGCTCGAGTTCTACCTGAGCAACTTTGGCGGCCACGTCTTCACAGCGAACGCAGTCGTGTCGACACGACGGCTCTTCCAGCGCGAGACTGTCCCCGGTCGCAAACACGCGAACCGCGAGGCGTCGGACGCGAAAGGAGCGTGCGGACGCGCACGGTACTTTGCCAAAACGTACGTCCGGTACTTCGCCGCGCTCTTCGGCGTCACCGCTGCAGGGCTCTTTGCCCACGCGATGCACCACTACTACGTCGCGTCCCGGAGCGAGCTCTGGCTCGCAGTTGGAGGCAGCATCGCATTCAAGTTCTTACTGCAAGAAGCGACGAAAGTGTGCGTGTTCAGCCGCAAGATGAGCGACATCCGCTTCATGTGGGTCGCGATTGGAGCGCCGACAGTCGTGGTCGACACGCACTTGCGCATCGCTTTGCAGCGGTCGAATTCGCTCCGGCTGTTGCTGAGCGGGTTCGTGATCATGGGCGTCGCGGACGTTGGCGTCCGGGCGGCACGCGTGGCGGTCGCAAAGCTCGAGATCCAGCACATCACCGAGCAGTTGTACCCCGCGACCGTGTCGGCCGCGATCCGCCAGTACCGCCAAGAGCAAGCGCGCCAAGCGACTGGGCCGCACCGTGGGTCCAACAAGTCCGCGAGCGCGTTGCAGCGACAGAAGCGGCGCATCCTCTCGCTCCACACTGCCGAGACGTACGCAGGCATGGCGGCCGAGTACATTGCGATCGGCTGTTCGACGTCACTGCTCTACTTCTTCTGGGACCACGCCAAGTACGAGCTCCGGCTCGTCGGCGACCCGTACCGCACCGACCTCAGTGTCGGGCCCGACACTGACACGCACGAAGTGAAAGCTGAGTGGAGCAGTGCGACGATTCTCGCAGCACAGCTCGCAGTGAAGATCGCGGTCGGGTACCTCACGTCGCTCCTCGAAATCGGCGCTGGGATTGACTTTGACGAGCTCCGACGATACGGCCCGTCGGTCTTTGCGATGCTGCTCTGTATGACGATCATCAACATGCACATTGCGACCGCCATGCTACTCCGTGTCCCGTAGGGAAGTACGTAGGTAGGTAGGTCGGTAGGTGAGCCAATTGCCAAGGAATGAAATGGTCGTGACCGCCTCCGTGTCGGCCAAGTGCTTGCATTCGATTCCTTCCTCCTTAGCGGCGTCGTGGTGCTAGCCAACGGCGCGAAAGACCATGGAGCAGACGTGGATGTTGGCGCACGCGATGCAGCTAAAGAGGACAGCGAGGTAGACGTGGTAGCGTCGGATCTCGGGAAAGTCAATGCCTTCGCCGATCTCAACCACACACGACGCGTAGTCAACTGCGACTTCGACCGCGAGCTGGAGCGCGAGGACCGAGCTCTGGAGCCACATGGGTGAGTCGTCGGCGTCAGAGCCAGCTGCGCTTCCGTCGCTGCGCAAAACGTACTTGGGGTGGTCCCAGTAGAAGTACAGGATGCACGTCGAGCACCCGATCGCAATGTACTCGGCCGACATGTTGGCGTACGACTCAGCGATCTGGAACGCCACTTCCTGGACCTTGCGTTCAATCTCGCGCGTGTCGTCGCGGAGCGACCCGAACCGCTTCTCGACTGCCGTCGTGTAGCTGCTCTTGGTGATGCCATCGCCGCCTTGCTCCTGTCGCGCGCGGACGTCGGCCATGATAACAGCAGCGAGGCGCGAGTCCCACTGCCGAAGGCGTCGCTTGACCCACACGACCTTGGAGACCCGCATGACGAGCTCGAGCCCAGCCATCCCAAACACCCACGCGAGCGCGTACTGCGAGTTCTGGGCCCGTTGTAGTACGATGCGTACCTGTGTGTCGATGAGCACGGTCGGGAGCCCGATGACGAGGAAGATGTGGCGCGGGTCGCGGACTTTGCGGTACCGTGTCCAGTGTTTCGCTGCTGCTTTGATCCCGGCTTTGAGCATGAGGCTCCCGAGCGTGTACGCGAGGAAGTCCCAGCCGCCGTCGACGCTGTATCGACTCGCGTACTGCACGTAGATCCCAGCGAGCACGATGGCGCCGAGCATCGGGAGACTGCGGGCCCATATCCTCCAGAAGAACCGCGTTGGGGTCCAGAGTGATGGCGATCGCTGCTGAAGGCTGCGGAGCCGCTGGCCGCTCTGGCCAATAACGGTCTCCTCACGGAAGATGCGGCGCAATGCAGTGCTGAGGCTCGTGACATAGAGGTGGATGCAAGCGGCGCTGACGTAGAACTCAGGGTGGAGCGCTAGGAAGGCTCTTGGAGCCGTTCGGGTGAGCGTGAGGAAGCCCACAAAGAGCACCAGCGAGAACAAGTACACGGGAATGGTGTGCCACGCGAGCCGCTGGACGCAGAAGAGCAGCGTTGTGCGTCGCTGCTGCGTCTGGAGCCGCGTGAACTCGAGCGGCATGAGGTTCGGCGTGTGCGCGCCGACAAACATGCCGTAGAAGAAGAGATGCGTCGAGACAGCGGTGCCTATGAGGAACTCAAAGTCCGTCTGGTGGGTTGCTGAGCGGCCCAAGACGAACGCGCCGTGACTAAAGATGAACGCTGCGACCCAGACAAAGACGACACACGCGAGTGCGTTGCGCAGCAGGATCGCGAGCGTCTGGAGCGCGTTGAACCACACTTGGCGCCGGTAGCGGGTTCGCCAGCCCGGGTTCGCGGCGTCATCAGGGACGTGGAATGACTTTCTATGTGGCAGCACTCGATTCCGCCGCAAGAAGAGTGCTCGTGGTAGAGTTGGGAGGCGCGGACGACGACGTTGTACGCTCGGCCGCGATGAGCGTCGTCTCTCGGCTCTCGCAGAGATCGCTGTTGGGCGTCGGGGCGTTAGGAGTCTGGTGGCTCGGAGCTCGCCGTCCTCTGTCCCTGGTGCTACGCTACGGATCGGGGTCGGGTCGTCTACGACCGCATTCGGGGGAACCCACAGCTTGCGGCCCACAGGAGCTTCCATCTTACACGACCGACCGCGAGCGTCTCCACGTCAGGTCTGCTGTGCTCTGAACCGCAGTAATCCGTGAATAGCGTCCTCAAGTGCCTTGGTGATGGCCGCGACAGCAAACACTGTTTAACTTCCGAGCTGTGTCATCGCGATGGCGGAGAACACGACACCTGCTCGCTTGTTCAATCATCGCGGCAGTGTCGGCCGCGTTGCGGGTGCGTTGGTAGGCCCGACAGGCGACAGTTCGGCCATGGTCGTTCCTTTCATGGGGGCGACCACACCATCATCAGAAGACGCTCGAGGTCCGGCGGAGCGGATCGTTTCGCGTTCCCCACTCCGACCGAGCGAGAGAGGAGTTGAGAGCGGCGCACGAGAGCAGCTGTCGACGCTCAGTGATGCGAGCAGAGACACGAAAGGAGTCGGCTTTGAGACCTTCGCTCGAGCGACCCGTGTCGTGTGGATCATCGTGCGCAACTCTGCCGGGTGTCTCCTCAGTGCTTGGATCACGACGTCGTGCTACAACCTCGGCAACGTCTTCTCCCTGCGCAGCTCGAGAGACCAGTCGACCGAGGAGCTCATTGTCGCGACGCTTGCGTGGAGCAATGCGGCAATGTCGACGATGATTCTACTCACCCAAGCGGCACTGCTGTCGTCGCTGTGCTTTCTCGTCCGGTCCCACTCTCCTGCTGGTGTTGTCTTTTGCCTCAAGCGGCTGGTGCGAGCCACGCTCTTCTACTACATAGGGACGCTCGCTGCCGTCGTGGCGTGGGGTTGCTTCACCGTGCTCGTCCTGCCGCTCAGCTTCCGACGGCTCAAGCTCGCGTTCTACATCGGCATCTGGGTAAACCACACATACGCGACGGGCGCGATTTACCGCTCGCGACTGATCTTCAAGAACGAGACGAGGGAAGGGCAGCAGTTCGTTCGAACCCAGTCGCCTGCGCGCATTCAGCACGGCGGGTTCTGGCGCACGTACCTCAAGACATCACCGCAAGTGATCGCGATCACCGTCACCAGCGTCTACGTGGACATTGCGAGTCAGCACTTGCGCGAGATCAACGGCCTCGGGCTCGTGCTCTTCGCGGCCGCGAGTCTCGCGCTCAAGGTCGGTGTACAAGAGCTCGCAAAGCACTACGTCGTCAAGCGCGAGATCCGGCAAATCCGGTTCATGTGCGTGCTCCTCGCACTCCCGACAGTTCTCATTGACACGCAAGTGCGGACAGCATTGCTGCTCGGTGGCAACCAGTCGACGACCTTCGCAGCTGCTGGATCCGCCGTAATGGTGTTCACAGAGATCGCCATGCGCTTCGGAAAAGTGGGGCTCATGCTGTACCAGATCCGGAAGCGGCAGCGCGCAGCTGAGAGAGCGCACGCTGGCATCGCACCGCCCCAGTCTGAGAAGTGGGCGAGCGTGTTCCCGATTACCCGAGTCGAGAGTCCAATCGAGTGCGCTCAAACCGACGAGAACGCGATCGCGGCGTTCGAGAGCTGGAGGAAGTTAATCATCGACTTCCACACTGCGGAGGTCTTGGCTGACATGTACGCCGAGTACATTGCGATCGGCTGCTCGGCGTCGATCTTGTACTTCTTTTCCGACCACCCAAAGTACGTGTACGCGAGCGTGGGAGGCTCTGTGGAGCTGCGCACCAAGTTCCAGATCATTGGCTTCCAGGTCGCCATGGAGCTCGCTGTCGACTATGTCTGCTGCGTCTTTGAGCTCGCGAACGGCGCGCAGTTTCACAGCGTACGCCAGCTCAGCTCCTTCCTCGGCTTCATGTTCATGGCCATCGCAGTCGCGAACATTGGCATCTCGTCGTTTCTGTACATCAAGTAGACTTGGAAGTACCAGTACCAATATATTGTGTGTTCCGGTATCTGTAGATGTCTACAATATACCGGTCCAAATTTGTAAACCTGGTACGAGCAGTACTTAAATTTGAAGCTCATCGACACAACCTCGTGTGTATTGAGACTGGTAAAGGGCTCTCTCTCTCACTTGTGCGCACTGGGTTCCGTCACCACCCAAACGCACTCGTGACTGCGAGCGTAAGACGACCACGACGAGACGTCGTCAGTCAGTCCGTCAGGGTCTACAGGTCGAGGAGCAAGCGCTCTGGGTTCTCGATCTTGTCCGCGATGCTCTTGAGACACGTCACGGCTTCCCGGCCGTCAATGAGACGGTGGTCGTACGTGAGCGCGAGGTACATCATCGGCCGTGCAACGACCTCTCCGTTAAGTACGACTGGACGGAGCTTCGTCGCGTGCATGCCGAGGATCGCCGACTGCGGGAGGTTGATGATCGGCGTGCCCATGAGCGAGCCAAAGACACCGCCGTTCGAGATGGTAAAGTTGCCGCCCGTCATCTCTTCAAGCGTCAGTTTGCCTGCACGCGCGCGCTCCGCGAGCTCCGCGAGCTTCTTCTCAATGTCCGCAAAGCCCATGGACTCGGTGTTCTGGAGCACGGGCGTAACGAGTCCCTTCGGGGTCGACACGGCGACGCTCATGTCGACATAGTCGCGGTACACAATCTCTTGGTGCGCGTCATCGATCATCGCGTTCACGCCCGGCACTTCCAGCAGCGCCGACGCGCTCGCTTTGATGAACGCCGACATGAAACCGAGCTTCGCGTTGTGCTTGGACTCGAACGCGTCCTTGTACTGCTTGCGTAGCGCCATGAGGTTCGTCATGTCGACTTCCTGGAACGTCGTGAGACTCGCAGACGTGTTCTGCGACTCTTTCAAGCGCTCGGCAGTGCGCAGCCGCATGCGGCTCATCTTCTCGCGACGCGTCCCGCGGTCTGGCGTCAGCAGGAGCGGGTGGCTACCAGTTGCGGTCGACGGCGTTGGCGTAGGAGCCACAGGAGCTACCACAGGAGCCTTCACTGGCGAAGCTGGGGCCTTGGTAGGGGTCGGAGAGGCCACGACTGCAGCAGCTGGCGCAGTACCAGGCAGCAGCTTGAAGAGCGGTGCGCCAATGACGACCACGTCGTCTACTTTAGCAAGCACGGCCTGGATGACCCCGCTCTTGGGCGACCGGACGTCGACACTCACTTTGTCCGTCTCAATCACAACGACAACGTCGTCCGCTGCCACGTGGTCGCCCACGCTCTTGGACCAGTGCACGATCGTGCCTTCTGAGATCGAATCCCCCATCGACGGCACGTTCACAACCTCCGCGTCACCCGACGACGACGGAGTCGAAGGGGTGACGGCTTCACTGGCTGGGGCGACTGGTGCCGCTGAAGCCGCTGGAGAAGGTGCTGCACCGCTGCCCTCGCCCTTCACGAGCTGGAAAAGAGGAGCGCCGACGAGCACGTTGGCGTCAATGGCTGCGAGCTGCTGGGCGAGCGTGCCAGCGAACGGCGCACGGACGTCGACGCTCACTTTGTCCGTCTCAAGCACGACAACAACGTCGTCAGCCGCCACGAATTCACCCGGCTGCTTGAGCCACTCGACCACTGTGCCTTCCGAGATCGAGTCGCCCATGGACGGCACCGGCACGTCCACTGGACCAGCAGCGCTCGCGAAACCGCGCCAAGTGGTCGCGAGCGGTGTGCGTGACGCCAGAGAACGCGCGAGCGGCGCTGTGTGCGCCAGACGCAGTGCTGCGACAGCGGAAGCCGACGAAGTGGAGGCCGTAGAGGCAGAAGCGCAAGCGGCGGCGCGCTGGGCAGCACGCAGCACCGCACGTCGAGCGCTCAGCATTGTTCTTGGGAGGTGGTGGACGTTGTTGAGCGTTCAGGTGGTTCGTTCGCTTGAGCGGCCTGAAATGAGCGGAAATGAGCGAGATGCCCCCTGTTTCCTGTTAAGTTCGATAGTTTGTGGTACCCTGTAGCCTCGTGTAGGTGCGAAATTACCCATCACAGCGATAAAACTGCTTTCTCACTGGTGACTGGAAACATCTGTTTGAAGTGAGACTTTGCATTGTTAAACCAGCTCCATGTGTTCATCTTCAACATGTCGGATACTCACTCCTCCAGTCCGTACGTAGCGAATTCTCGAGCCGTCCACCTTCTTCCCACACGTGAAACTCCGTCAGTGCAGCACGGAAATCGCTGACGTCCGTGCGATCGCCGCAGCAACGGCAGGTCCGTCGCTTCCTCCATCATTCTCGCTCTCGCGACTCGCTGTGTGCTTCCCGAGCCAGCGTGCGACGCCGTCAGCGTCCAAGAGGATCGAGTTCACGTTCGCAGACTCGTCCGGAGGTTGCGCCATGAGCGCCAAGTACTTCTTCGCCATAAACACCGCCATGTCGACCGACAAATTCAAGTGCGAGTCGACCAGGAACTGCGTGATCCACGGCGGGAGCTTCGTGCGCTTGTCGAGTCGGTTGTAGCGCGAGTCGGCAAAGATCACGAGCCCGTAGTCGGTCTTGCTCCGGAGCACCCGACCTGCGCATTGGGCCGCTTGCCGGAGCGCGTCGAACGTGAGGAAGTCGCCTTCGCGGATCTGGTGCGTGTACCGCAAGTACTCGAGCCGCGCACGGAGCTTGTTCGAGAGCGTGTACTGGAACGGGATGCCAAAGAGCACAACCGCACGGCCGTAGTGCCGGTCAAAGTCAATGCCTTCTGCGACTTTCCCACGTGCGACTGAGAAGAAGATCGCTCCGCGGCCGCAGTCGCACGCTTTCTTGTAGTTGTCCAGTGCGAGCGTCGTCTCAACGACGTCTGTCGTCTCAATGAACAAGAGCTTGCTCTGGAGCACCCGCTTGAGCACACCGAGTGCGTCCCACTGGCCAATGATCTTGGCCATGTACAAGTACGACGGGAAGAAGCAGACCATGCCGTCTGGACACGCTGCTGCGAGTTCGAGCAAGAGCGAGCCGTAGTTGCGCACGACCGACATGTCGTCTCGCAAGTCAAACTTCGTACTCACCGGCATCTGGTCGCTCCCACGCGTGATCACCATGGGACAAATGCACGACCGGTACACGGACATGGGCAGCGACTCGCGGATCACGGGGCTAAAGTTCAGCAGCCGCGGGTACAAGTCGATCGGCGAGAGCGTACCGGACGTAATCACCACGCTCGCAAAGCGCTCAAAGACCGGTCGGATCGCGAGCGACGCGTCCAAGCACGCGAGCTGGAGCACTGGGTCGTGCACGCCCGACGTGCCGTCGAACGGCTCAATGATCAGCATGAACCCGTCCGCGTACGTCGCGACGAGCGTTGCAAAGTCTGCGACTGCGGAGAGCGAGTTGAACTCTTCCAAGTTCGTCACTTCGAGCGTCCGCAAGAGCGAGTTCAAGCGCGTGTAGCAGAACTTCATCGGCTTCGCTTCCATCGCAATCGCTTGGTGCAAGTGGTGCAGAAACGCTTGCGGCGTCTCCGACTCGACCGTGCGCACGCGAATGCGCGTCCGAAGGTACTCGACAAGCCGCCGCATGAACGCGAGAAAGTGCTCAGCCCGACGGATGTTGCCAGGGATCGCTTCGTCGAGCACGTCGTCCGGGAGCACGGGGTTCGCGAGGAGCAGGTCGTTCGACGTGTCGATCGCTTCGTTCGTCGACGCACGCGTGTACGTCGGCGCAACGACTGCGTCGCTCGACCGGAGCCCGTCGACCAGGCGTCGGTACTCGGCGTCAAGCCGCGCTTTGTCGGCTTGTTTCACGCGCGCGACGTGCGAACTGAGCGTTGTGAGGTTCCGGGACGCGCGGTCGAGCGACCGTCGGTCGAGCTCGACGCTCAGCGCTTCAATGCACACGTTGTCAATGTTGTGGGCTTCGTCAAAGACCACGATACTCTCTTTCTCGAACGTCCGCGACACCATGGCGCTGACTTTCGGGTCGAGCATGTACTGGTAGTTGTACACAATCACGTCGGCGAATGAGACCGCGTAGCGTGTGAGAAAGTACGGGCACCAGCCACGCTGAGCACCGAGAGCTTTGAGGTCGTCGACTGCGTACACGCCAGGCGGCAGCACAGTCTCGTCGCTCTTGCGGCGCTCGTAGTTCTCGTAGAACCCGCACGTTTCGACGCTGCTGTCTGGCTGCTCGGTGGCGCGTGCGCGCACCCACGACGCAGTGAGCTGGCGGCACTGGCTGTCAACGGCCTCGCCGTCAGCGTGCGCCATCACCCGCGGGTGGACGCACATGTTCCGGCGTGAGCTGAGACAGACTGCCGTGAGTTGAGCGCGCTCACCGTAGTACTTTTCACGGTACGCAACGAGGCGTTTGAGCTCTTCGACACACTTGGCCATCTCGGGCACCGTCCGCGTGCAGTAGACGAGCTTCCCGGCAGTCGGGTGCGCAAACTTGAACGCGAGCACGAGCGAGAGGAGCGAGACAGTCTTGCCAGTGCCGGTCGGCATCTCCAGCATACAGTGCCCCTGCGCGTCCAGCGCACGCTTCAGCTCGCGCATGTACTGCAGCTGCTCCGCGTACATGCGCTCGTACGGGAAGAGCACCTCGAGCCCATCGATGTCTACACGCATGGTTCGTTCGCCTGGTGCACACAACTGCTAGTTTTGCAAAATGAGCTCCCCACAAAAGCGCGACTCGGTACTGTATTACCATTTGATAGAGAAGAAACCCGGGGAAAGATCGGTTCTCTCGTTTCGCGTGTCGTTTTTTTCGGTTGTACCTAATTCTTCTCCAACAAGCGTCAGCATGACAGAGTGCGCTCCGTCTCCAGTGTGCTGGCCGACGGCGCTCCCGTCCGCATCGTCTGCAGAGCCAGTGAGCAGCACGCAGCAGGAGGATGCTGCGCGCAAGCCAAAGAAGCACTCGGGGCCGCGGAAGCGTCGCACGAAGAAGAAGACCGAGTGCGCGGTACCGACACCAGCAGAGCCCATCAAGAGCTCGCCCAGCACGAGTGACGACATTGACGCGCTGCTGCAGTGCGAACTCACACTAGCACACGCGCGTTTCGACGCCGCTGATGATGAAGAAGAAGAGCTGGCGCCGACGAAAAACGCTGCAGCGAGCGGTGTCTTGGGATTTGCGCAACCAGCGCGAAATGCCAACGCACAGACAGTCTCCTCCCAACACCATAGGGACCCACACTTCCGACCAGTAGCGCTTGTCCCACCACCGCCATTGTCCCCACCAGAGCTGAGCGACGCCAGTCAAGCGCACGACCGCGCGTTCTGGACCGAGTGGGTGATTGAAGCCGCAGAGAAAGAGCGCACGCGGCGCTTGAACGTGCTCAAACAGCTCCAGCGCGAAGAAGAAGAAGAAGTCCAGCGACGGCGCAAGTGGGCGATCGCTGCGATTGAACGCGAGCAAGAGGCGATGATGCGCGAGATGTTCCTCGACAATATGAAGAACACGCAGTGGTTCCAGAGCACGATCTCGCGGTTCGCAGCAGACTACGAAGTCGTGTGTCCAAACAGTTGGTTTGGCTGCATGCACAGCTGTATGCTCCAGGACTTGGAGCGGCACCTCGAGAGCTGCGTGTACCGCCAAGTGCCCGACACGCTCGACCACGCCGGCGACGACGCGCTCAGTGTCGACTTTTACTCGTACGACGTCGTGTGTCCGAACGCAGTCTTGGGCTGCAACGAGATCTGTGCGCGCGAGCACTTGGCCGCGCACTTGGCGTCGTGTCCCGTGAACGGGATCTCGCGCGAGAAAGAGTGGGAAGAGCGGCTTGAAGGCCGTCGACACGTGCTCCTCGCGACTGAACAAGAGCGCGCTCGGCGTGTGAGCGAGCAAGAGCTCCAGCAGCAGAGCAGTCGCGACAGTGGCGACGACCGGCTCTTGTCGTTCTCGCATCTCCAGCTCCTGTACGAAGAGCAGACTGCGATGATGCAGGTCGTGCTCCACGACGAGATTGTCGACTTTTGCGAGCACGAAGAGCTCGAAGCGCGTCGACTGCGGCCGTGGATCCGCCAAGCAGTCGCGATCGTGAAGCGTGCGATCCAAGACCTCTGGGGCACCGACGTGCTCGTCGAAGGCTACGGCTCGTTCGCGACCCAGCTGCACGGCGGCCACAGCGACGTCGACCTCGTCGTCTTTGGCGTTGCCCAGGAGCGCGGACTCTCGTGCCAGCAGTGCGTGAGTGCGCTCGCTGCGCACTTGGCATCGCCGTCACACACGCGCGACTTTGTCGAGCTGAGTGCGATCACGAAAGCGTCCATGCCGCTGCTCAAGACTGTCGTGCTGCTGGCGGTAGGTGAGGGGGCCTGCGACAACGACGCCGACAGTCGAGCCGACAACAGCACGGACCGAGTGCTCCGCGTCCCGTTCGACATTACATTCGACGACCCACGTGGTGCACCACACAATGGCGTCGCGAGTGCTGCGCTCGTGTCGACGCTTCTCGACCACTTTGACGGCTTGCGCGAACTCGCGCTCGTGCTCAAGTACTTTCTCGTCAAGCGAGGCGGGAACGACCCGTCGGTCGGCGGCCTCTCATCCTACGGGCTGCTGCTCATGATCCTCTTTGTCTTGCAGGAGCAAGGCGCGCTCGTCGCGTCACTCGATGCGACAGCGATAACGACACCGACAACAACGGTGACAACGACAACAACGACAGCAAACGACAGTGACCCTGTCATCGCGCGCTTTGAAGCGCAGCGTCGGAAAGGCGAGCGGGTCGCGTGTGAGATTGTCGGCCAGAGCTTCGTGCGGCAGCAGCGACGGCCGCGGGACGAGTCTGTCGGCGGCAGCGCGACAAAGAAGAAGACGCGACGCCCGCACCTCCCGTCGCTCCTGTCAGCGGGCGATGACGAGAGCGAGCACGAAGCGAAACCGTACTTACTCGGGAAGTACTTGATGGACTTCCTGCAGTTCTACGGCAACGACTTCCGACAACAGGTGGACACGGTCACAGTCGCTGGACGCGTCGACAGTAGCAATGGCAGTGCGAGCGAAGCGACAGCGTCGCTCCCAGCGACGAGTGGGCTACTGTCGCCAGCGCTGTCGCCGCTCGCGCACCACGAAGGGCTGCTCGTGATCCGCGACCCGCTCGACGCGGCCAACAACGTCGGCAAGTCGTGCTACCGCGTGAGCCAAGTCTGTCGCGACTTCTCGGACTTTCTCAGCTTCCTCACAGCGCTCATCGTGCGCGGGAGCGTCATGACGCGCGTCAAGAAGAAGAAGAAGAACGCGATGACGCGCACGCACCAAGCAGACGACGCCGCCGCTACTGCCCTCAATCCCAGCAGTCCGGACGACCACACGCTGCTGGCTGCGACAATTGAGCCACGGTCGCCGTCCGCTCGGGTCGCCTCGCACCGTATCCTCACGTCGGTCTTTGAGATGAAGACCCGCGACACCCGTGCGAGCCTCGACCTCTCCAACTGACTGACCTCCCCTGTCGAGTTTTTATTTATTTGACCGTACAAATCTGTTCGCTCTCGTCGTACAAATCCGACGAACACATCTACTGCAGCTTCCAGCGCATCGTCTCGCCCGCTTTGAGCGGCACGAGTTCACTGCCGTCGAACGGGTACGACGCTGGGACTTCCCACGGCTCCTGGCGCAGCACAGTGGATTCGCCACTGTTGCGTGGGAGTCCGTAAAAGTCGGCGCCGTGCTCGCAAGCAAACGCTTGGAGCCGCTCGAGCTGGCCGATCGCTTCGAACGCTTCAGCGTACAACTCGAGGGCGGCGTGGCCCGAGTAGATGCCAGCGCAGCCACACGCGCTCTCTTTCTTGGCCGCAGTGTGCGGTGCACTGTCCGTGCCCAGGAAGAACTTGCGGCTGCCGCTTGCGACTGCGTCGAGGAGTGCGAGCCGGTGGGTCTCGCGCTTGAACACTGGCAGACAGTACTTGTGCGGCTGGAGACCGCCTTGGAAGATCGCGTTGCGGTTGTAGAGCAAGTGCTGGGGCGTGATCGTCGCTGCGATCGTCGCAGGCGCCTGCGCGACAAACGCCGCGGCGTCCGCCGTCGTAATGTGCTCAAGGACGATCTTGAGCTTGGGCATCGCGGCCACGAGCGGCGTGAGCACGCGCGCTATGAACGCGGCCTCGCGGTCAAAGATGTCGACGCTTGGGTCGGTCACTTCGCCGTGTACGAGCAGCGGCATGCCCAGCTCGCTCATGGCGCGCAGAGCCGGGTACACGTTCGCAATGTCCGTGACGCCCGAGTCCGAGTTCGTGGTCGCCCCGGCCGGGTAGAGCTTGACTGCGACGATCTTGGTGGAAGCAGCAGCGCGCTGGATCTCTTCCGGTGTCGTCCCGTCTGTCATGTAGAGCGTCATGAGCGGCTCGAACCGCCCCTTCCGGTCCGCAGGCACGTGTGCGAGCACACGCTCATAGTACGCGAGCGCCTGTGCGGTGGTTGTGACTGGCGGCACGAGGTTGGGCATCACGATCGCGCGCGCAAACTGGCGCGACACGTGCGGCACAGTCAGTGCGAGCGCCGCGCCGTCGCGCAGGTGGTGGTGCAGGTCGTCCGCGCGCGCGGGCCACGTCATCTCGAGCGGACCTGTCAGCGTCGTCATGGCACGGAGGTGCAGCTGTTTGGCGCCAAGCAGCATCAAAAAGTTTGTGGTGGTGACAAATCGAAGAGATATTAGCCGCTTTCGCGCAAAAAGGCGAATGTAGGGGTCAAATAGAGAATAAATGTCGATTTTGGGGCTGGACAAGTAATAATGCCACCAAAAAGCATTCTAAAATCAAGATACATATTTTGTACTTTTTGGTGTACGACCACAC
>JAASFJ010000718.1:0-16602 GCA_023333755.1 Globisporangium uncinulatum
CGTCTTGAACGCCGATCCTGAACGGATGCTCCGCACGGAAGAGGAGAAACGCCACACGACGCACTCGGGAGGCTCGTACACGCACGCCCTCCCCTTCCACTCACTCACGACGAGAAGACGGAAGACGAACGCGATGAAGACCCGTCCAGTACGCGCACACACTCCACTCAGTTCCCCGCGTTGCTGTTGCGGCGGAAGCTGAATGACTTCATTGACAGCCGCGACGACGCGCGCGGCGACGAGTTCGCAGTTGACGCCGACGACGCGATGCTGTCCCGCGACGACGTCGCCGACTTGACGCGGCGCTTGTACACGCACGTGTCCTGGTCGACGCGAATCCCCCACTGGAGGTACTCGGCGTTCGTTGCGGCTTCGAGGAACTGGTTGAGCTTCGCGACGCGCTCTTGGATGATCTTCTCTGAGAAGTTGCCGAAGAGCTGCTTGTTCGGCAGCTCCGGGATCTCCTTGCGCTTGTACCCGTTCTTGGTCTGCAGCGTCGCCGCGAGGTTCCGGAACGTGCTGTAGCGGTGCCACACGTACAGCGTACCGCGTGTGTTTGTCTCGATTTGGAGCTTGTACTCGACAAACTGCCGCCCTTCACGGTACGTGATGCGGCTGTCGACGACGCGCGCCGAGATGAGCGACACCTCTTGCGACCGCACGAGCTTCGTCTGGAGTTGCAGCACCTGCTGCTTCAGACGCTCGTTCTCGCGCAGCAGCTCTGCATCCGCGTACTCAGCCACGTTCGACGACAACGTCGCGCGGAGCCGGTCGTTCTGCGACACGAGCTCCCGGTTGAGCTCCAGCGCCGTCTCGGCCGCCATCTTGGCGTCCCGTGCGGCCGACTCGGCTTCCGCCACCTTGCTCGCGGCTTCCGTGAGCGCACGGAGCGTCCGGGGTGACACTGGCCCTGCATAACGCGAGCACACCAGTCAGCTTCTCTCTGGTTCGCACACACACACAGCCAGTCATGGTAGGTACCACAGCACATACCTTGGTCCTCCTTGTCGCTGCCGTCGCTCCAGTCATCTTCCACAGGCTCCTACGTCAACGTCCCCCTTAGTAACACAGCACCGAATCCCGACCACACACATATACGTCTGCAGGCAACAAGACACAGCTCCGACTCG
Organism: Globisporangium uncinulatum; assembly: GCA_023333755.1. NCBI lineage: Eukaryota > Oomycota > Peronosporomycetes > Pythiales > Pythiaceae > Globisporangium > Globisporangium uncinulatum. The sequence goes on from JAASFJ010000718.1 coordinate 1,131, forward strand.
TACCGGCTGGGGGTCCGCCACTGCCGCCATTTCCTTCTGGCGCTGCAGGCGCTCCCGCTCGAGCGCCAACGCCGCCTCATGCACACGCTGACGCTCGCGCTCCGACTCCCGCGCCAGCTCGAGCTGCTGCTCCCGTGCCAATTGGAGCGCGCGCTCCTCGCGCTCCCGCCGCACTCGGATCACAAGCGCCGCGAACGCGACCCGCTGCTTGCGGCCGCGTGTACGAGCCTGGATCTTGACCACACCGGCACGCAGCTTCTGGAAGCGGATCTTGGCGAACCCAGCGCGGCTGAACGCCTGCACCTTGACGGTCGCGAGACGCAGCGCGACAAAGTGCTTGCGGTGCATGTGGCCGCGGATCGTCTTCTGGATCTTGATCGCGTGGTCCTTGAGGATCATGTTCCGGCGGTCCTCGAGCTTCTGCAGTAAGCCGGAGCTGAAGTACACCTTGGACCGGCCGACCGCGAACTTGCTGTTCTTCGTGCTCGTCGTCGCGGCCTCGGGCAGCAGCTCTTTAAGCAGCCCGACCACCATGTCGGACGGCGACGCGTCGCGCAGGCTCGACGGGCAGATGATCTGGAACCGCGACTGGAAGTCCGAGAGCGGCAGGCGGTTCGGGAACGCTGCCCGACTGATGCGGATCGCAGCAATCACACCGGCGCAACGCAGCTGCTCGACGATCATCGCGCGGTCGAATTCGCCTGGGCTCTTGTTAGCGTTCGGCTTGATGCAACGCACGTACTGCGACGACGTCTTGTTGATCGTCTCCATGAGCTCGCCGAGCTGCTTGCGGAAGCCACCGGCGATAGTGTTACCGACAAGGAAGCCTTTCTGCTGGCGGCCCTGCTTGCCGCGGGCGGGCGTGCGTGCTGCTGGGCCAGTCTTGCGCTCCGCCACGGCCTCCTGTGGCGTGAAGATGTCGGCAATCACCTTGCTCGAGCTGCCTTGAAGCAGCTGCGCCATGTCCGTCGGCAGCGTGTCCTTGTTCTTCTCAAGGAAGCCCGTGCCGTTGTACGCCACGTCGCCCGCGTAGTGGCGGATCGTGAACGTGATCTGGTTGAACTTGCTCTTCTCCAGGTTCGGGTGGTCCCCGAACGCGTCTGCGACTTTGCTCACGAACGTCTGGTCGCTCGATTGTGGGAGCAGCACCTCTTCGTTCAGCAGACTCACGATGCCCATGCGGCCCTCAATCAGGTCCAGGATCGGCTGGTTGTCTTCGAACGTCACAAGCGCGAGCGGGATATCTTCTTCAATGTACTCTTGCTGCACGGTCTTGAACACGTCGCTGTTGAACTTTTGCTGGAGCTTCTCGTTCGCGTAGTTGATGCAGAGCTGCTCAAATCCGTTCGTTTCGAACGACTCGAAGCCAAAGATGTCTAGGAGCCCAATGTGTGTCGGCACGGTGCGCGTAGAGCAGATCGCCTTGTTGATCCGACGCACGAGCCAGTCAAAAAGCTGCGTGTAGATGCCCTTCGCGAGTGCGTCACGCAGGTCCGTCGCCTGCTCGCTGTTGAGCGGAATCGTGTACGACTCGGACCCGGCCGTGATGGAGCGCTCGAGCAGCACCCGGCTGAGCGCGTTCACGTCCGTCTGCACCAAGTGGGCCACGTTCTCGACGATGTCCCCGTTCGCCACAAAACTTTTCTCCTCTGAGCCGCTCTGCACAAAGTTCGCTTCCCCGAGGTTCAGAATCGCCGCGACGATCTCAAAGATCGCGTTCTGCTCTTCGGTCGTGATGCCGATAATGTCCATCGCTTCTTGGGTCTCTTTGAGGCACTGGACGTCGTCAATGCCCGTGAGCTCAGCGTGCGCACCGACGCGCACGTACTTGTAGTGGTCCACGTCGCCGTCAAGGCGCAGCTCAAGCTTGCGCGCGTCTGCGAGCCGGAAGATCTGGTAGAAGACGTGGTAGTTCCGCTCGCCCATTGTTTGTCCCACGACGCGGCTCTTCTCGAGCAAGTACGTCTCACACCGAGCGCCCACGAGCGACCCAAGTGAGTCGAACTGGAGCTGCGCGAACTTGCCGAACCGCGAGCTGTTGTCGTTCCGCTTCGTCTTGGCGTTCCCGAACGACTCGAGGAGCGGGTTCGACTTAAGCACTTGGTCGATCACGAGCGTCCCACGCTCGCCGCCGCCCGAAATGGACGCGAGGTGGTTCATCATGATCTTCACAGTCTCGGTCTTCCCGGCCCCGGACTCGCCGCTCACCAGGATCGACTGGTCCATCTGCGTCCGCTTCATGTCCGAGTACGAGGTGGCCGAGAGCGCGAACGGGTGCGGGTCGAGCGTCTCGCGCGGTCGCTCCAAGTATTGGTGGTACAGGTGCTGTTCAGATAGGAGTGATTGTCAGTCTTTGGAGGCTGCTTGCCATACAGAAGCCCACACAGGATGTATTCATACGCACCGGGCCGTAGAGGTCGAGCCACTGGTACGGGTTCACAGCAATGCAAATCTGCCCCGTGTACGTGTACGGCATGCGCTGGGCGAAGCGGAGCTCGAGGTTGCGCAGCACAGCTGGCTCGTGGAGGTGGTTCAGCGTACACATGTCGTGCACGCCGTCGGGTGAGAACGTGTTGCAGATTGGCATCGCTTGGTCCGACATTTCGCCTGTTGAGTGCCATGAAGCGACTGTCAGTCGGGTGGTACACAGCCCATTCCTAGCTACACACACGTGCGCACCTGCGAGGCGCGAAATGTCGCGGATGTTGACGACTTTCACGAGTCCGTCGTCTTTGTGGTAGTCGGCGCCGTCGTCTCCGGCCGCTTGGAGCCGCACTTCGGCGCGCTGGCCGTCGTCGAGCTTGCGGAGCACGACTGCGCGCATCCACACGCGCTCGTCGTGCGGGACCCAGATGAAGGCGGCCGAGTCGGCGCCGTCCGAAGACGACGGCGGGGCGGGAAGCGTGGTCGTCGTGTCGGCCATACTGGACTGACTTACTAGACGAGCGAGTGCGTGGGACGCCTTTGAGGAGTGATGCACGCGCACGCGGATGGACGTGCGTGAGAGAGAGAAGAGAGGTGGGGGCGAGCGAGAGAGCGAGAGAGAAGGCGGTGGGTGAACCGCTGGCTTCTTCTTCTGCGTCTCCTGCTTGCTTCTCTTCCGCTTGTTTCGGCAGCGAGTTTGTGCACTGGCGCGGAAGGGAATGCGACGACTTGAGCGAGCGAGCAGCTCCAAAAGAGCCGCACGGCACGGCACGGCTGTGCGAGGGAGCAGGAAATGACTTGGATTGAGTATGGCGGAGTCCAGCACTTGCGCTCAGTATCCAGCTGAAACGCGCGCATCTCAGGCCGCGAGTGGCTGACGTCGTTAAAGCCAAGGGAAATGAAGGGGCAAATCACTTGCGCTGGGTACGAATTAGAGCGAGTTGAGACTACTTGACTTAGTGACGAGGTCGAAAGCGGACAGCCGTACAAAGCGACGACAAAAAACGAGTCCACGACTGGGACACCTAGCCTCGTTTGTTTCATGCTATCCCTTTTGTATTTAATTATCTGTCATACATTAGTAGTTTGTGTAGATCATTGCGCGTATCTCTTTATCAAGAATGACTGACATAAACAATAGTTTTATTTGCGGATGGTCGGCGATTGAAGCTAGCTGGATCAGTTACGGCAGTCATTCCCCTCGAAAACGTCACCTTCTCAAATTCACAGTTCTTCAAACTGATGGATTGATCCTCAAAAGAAAGTGGCCAAAAAGCCAGCACATCGTCCACTCGAGTTGGGTTTGAAACGTGAGGACACTCATTCCACTTCCAGCCACTATGGGCTTATTGAGTCCAAGTGAAAGCTCAATCTCACCAAGTTTTTAACGCTCATACCAGTTTTTAACGAACCTTGCCACTTCAACCTGGTCAAGCTTCAGTGTTTCGCGCACTACCACACAAGCTCGTGCACTCAGCTCAACTCAGCTCACGTCGCTCGCTCTCTTCGTGTACACAAGCGCCACAACAATCACGAGTCCTACGGGCGCCGCCCTCCGTGTGTATCTCTCTTACTCACCCACTGGACGCACCTCTACAAGCGGCAATGAGCAGCCAGACACACACACGCTCAACAAAGCCATATACTGGAGCTGCCTCTCGTTCTCTCACTATCGCTCTCTCTCACACTGTGGTGCTCTCACACTGAGAAGGACTTGACGTGCACCGCCAGCAGTGGCGAATGGAGTGCGCGTGCGTGGTGCGCCACGTCCGCCTGGAGACTCGTCGGGCCGCTCACAAAGAGCCCAACGTCCGCGGCCATGCCAAACGTCTCTTGGAGCTCGCTGTGGATGCTCTGCAGCCGGTGCCGCACGTCCGGCCGCGTCGACGCCACCGAGAAGCTCCGCTGCAGCAGCACTGACGCGGCCAGGGCCTCGTTGGCGTACTTGCGTGGCGTCGACGGGACCACTGGACTCGCGAGCTCTTGGCCCTCGAACTCGAGCTCAGAGCGAGCGCTTCGGGCATCACGTCCGGTGCGTCGGCCACGCACTCGCTTCCATACGACCAGCACTGCGCCGCCGCCAGCAGCAGCTCCGACCACGCTCGCAGTCAGCAGCGCGAGGCGCTGGAGCCACCACACGCGGGCGACCGCGTTCACGTCGCCAGTCGCGTACACGACGTGCATTGCGAGCGCGAGCCCCACACTCGCACCGACAAACGTCGCGAGCGGCGCAGTGTGCGTCGCATTGCCAGCAAACGCGTGGTGCTGCATGGACGCTGGGAAGAATCGCTCGACATATGTAGGACGCTCGTCGGACTCGTCGTTCTCGTCGACTTCGAAGCGCTCGATGTCGTCGTCGGACGTCAGCGACGGCGTCGTGTGCAGCCACACTGTGGTCTTCCAGCGCGTGGATTTCTTCACAGACTGGAGCAGGTCGGCGTACGCCTCTAGGAGCGCCACGTCGCGACCCGTCCAGACGATCCAGATCGTCTCGGGGAACACCGTCTGGTCGGTTCTGTCGTCGTACTCGCTTGCGGACGACGCTGCTGTTGATGTCGTCGACACGGTTGAAGCTGACGACGAGAGCGGCGACGCAGTGTCGCGTCGCTCGGAGCGCAGCACGAGGTGCTCGAGAAAGCTCAGGAACGGCGTCATCCCACTCCCGCCAGCGATAAACACCATGTGCGCGCACGGCCGGATCGGCGTGCCGTAGTACCCGTCCACGCTCACGCTCGTGAGTCGGTGCGCCTTGACCATCTCGAGCACACGGCGTGTGAAGCGGCTGTGCACTTTAATGTCCACGCGCAGCGCGTGCCGGTTCTTGAGCGGGCTCGAGCTGATCGTGAACGGGTGCCACTCTCTCCGGCTCAGCTCATCCACCTTGATGTACACGTACTGGCCGGGCTCAAAGTCGCCTGCGCCGCCGCCAGCACGGCACAGCTCGAGCTGCACGACCGTGTCGGCGAGCGACGCCGCAGAGAGCACACTCGCTTTGCCCTGGCGAACGACCGCCCCGACGCGGTACACGACGTACACGAGCACTGGCGGCACGAGCCAGAACGGCGCAGGGTAGTAGTGCACGCACGTTGCAGCGACAAAGAGCGCGTTGAGGCAGTGAGCGAGCGAGAAGCGGCGAAAGTGGCGGCGCCGCATCCACTCGACGGACGCTAGCGCGACGACAAGCAAGAGGACAAGCGCGATGAGCCCAGCAAAGTTGCGCATCCGCTTGTACGCGAGCACGGACGAGCAATCGCGGCACGGGAGCACATTCGCCAGGAGCTCGTCGCGCTGGTGCCAGTAGACGCCGTAGAGGACGCCATGGAGTGTGAGTGCGAAGGTGCCAACATTGCCGGTCCAGACGTGGTACCGAGCGGCTCGCTCGCTCGAGAGTCCGAGGGACTGGTGGACGAACGACTGGCGCGACACGAGGAGGATCGACAGAATCTGCGCACGCGTGGACAAGAGAGCGAGTGAGTGAGTGGGCTAGTTACATAACGACAGCCGTGACGCCACCGAACAGGGGAGAGGGGTCCTGTTCTGTAACGCACCGTCGCGTAGAGTCCGTTCATGCCCATGGCCCGGGCGGCACGGGACAAGAGCCCTTTCTTCGCGAGCTTACCCGTGTACTGGTCGATCAGAAGTTTGCCGACAAAGCAGTTGAGCTGCACGAGCAGGAAGAGCGCGATGGCCACGACGTCCACCGAGTCGAGGCCGAGTCCGACGTACATCCGGCGCTGGCGACGCAGCCACAGCACCCACTTTGCGTGCTTCCAGTCGCTATCATCATCGCCACCACGACCACGACCACTACTGCTGGATTCGAACGCGTAGAAGAGTATGCCTGTAAGCGCAAACGGAAGCGCGAGTACGAAGACGACCGCGCGCGGCTCCACCTCGGCGCGCAGCTTGGCGCCGAGTGCCTTCTCGAGCGGCTCGGCCACCTGCTGGACGTAGAGTGGCCAGCGCAGCCACACGAGTGCCGCTAGCAGCCACGCGCTGCAGGCGCCGAGCACCGCACCCCGCATCGTCAGACGGCACGCTCCGAAGCGCCTCCGGGCGCGCAATCGCCTCCGTTGGTGGAGCTGCTGCACCGCCGCCGCCTGCGTTGCGTCGTTCGAGAGCAAGGCGTCGAGTGCGTCGTCGTCGTCGTCGTCGCCAGCACTGGAGTAGTCGTCGTCGTTGATGCTGAGCGTGGAGACGGAGACAGGCGCCGCCGCTGAGCTGCTGGCTTTTGGTGCGCGCTTCCGCTGCGACGAGAGCGACGCCAAGCTGGCGGCGGACGCGGACGCGCCCGTCATCTCACGGTGCCGAATCAAAGTGGTTTTGCGTGTCAATCACCGCATGTTGAACGAAAGGTTTTGCTAATGCTGTTTATAAGGAAACTCGTATCGTACGTTTCCGAAGTGGCGCTGTAGTGCTTCCTGTGTCTGAGCGAAAGAAACTCGTGTTCGCGTGCTCGTTCTCGATCGCTTGGTCGCTAAATAAGGCTTCATCGCAACATCGAGGTGCGAAAAGTGGCTCCACCCACTCGCTCTCAGGCGTTCCCGCTGTTCGCGTGCTCGCACATTGCATCGCTGCTCGTCGAGACAAGTCTCACAAGTTGCGAAAAGTGTCTCCACACACGCTCACGACGCTCGGTTCCGACTAAGTACGAATGAATGGCGACCACTCTGCCTCTGCCATTTGGGAGCTCTTTTTGCGTTCTCACTCGCGTTGAGTATGCGGAGCGCCCATCCCATACAACGCCCCAGTCAAAAACAACGTCGTTGTGGTCATTGTCGTCGCGTCGTCCCCGTTTTCCATTCGGCGCACTTTGGGCGACAAGCAAACAGCAGAAAGCGGCGCTCTGCGCTCCGAGCCCCCTCCTCCTCCTCTTTGCTCCCCTACACGCCCGTTCGCTTGCTCGGCGCTCGCCCACACACACATACATACATACACACAGCTAGTCGCAGCAGCAGCAGCATGGGCACGTCAGCGCGCCGCACGGAGCGCGTGCTCGCAGACGCCGCCAGCAAAATCGCGGCCGCAGAAGACGCGCTGCACACGTACGGGCAGCAACGCGCGCTCGCAGCAGAGCAAAAGCGGCAGCTTGAGGACGAGAACGAGCGGCTGCGGAACTCGATCCTCTCGCTCGCACTGCAGCACGCGAACGGCGAGCTCCGCCGTGAGCACGTGCAGCTGCGCCAGACGCTCGACTCGTACCAGACCAAGATCGACCAGATGCGCGAAATCTCGCTGCTCAGCGCCAAGGTCGTCGACAGGTGCGTCCTTGTGGCTATAAGGGAGGCTTGAAGGCTCCTAGTCATTTACTTATCATCCCTCTTTTTCCCTTTCCAGTCGCATCAAGACGAAACAGGGCCGGCAGTACGTCGAGTACAAGCTCCAGATTGAAACAGACATTCGCGGCACGCTCGTGCTGTGGCACCGATACAGCACATTCCTGTACGTTTGATCTGTGTGCGTCAGTCAGTCTTTCTGTGTGAGACGCCTTCAAACTAACTCACTTGACTTTTGTATGCTGCAGCAACCTGGCGGCGACGCTGAAAGCCAAGAACCCGTCGAGTGAGCACGAGATCCCCGAGCTGCAGACGCAGTCACTCACGGGGTTCTTCTCGGACCAGCTCATTATTGACCGCATTGCGAAGCTGAACGAGTTCCTCGAAGTCGTGACGAAAGCCGACGAGTTCCAGTGGGGCATCCGCATGGACAAGGACACGGTCGTGTACAAGCGCAAGACGAAGCGCGCGAACGGCGAGCGCTCGTACAGCGCCGAGTCGCGCGAGAGCATCTCGACGCTCACCATGTCGAGCCGCGACAGCATGTTCATGTCGCCAGTCCGGCCGTCCACGATCGCCATGGCCGATTCTTTATAAGTGATAGGGCGGCCATGGGGACCATGGAGACAGAGGCGACAAGCAAAGAGTCAAGGCAAAGGAGAAACACGGCGAGGACGAGGAGGAGCTGGTAGACGAGCGAATTGAGAGAGACGGAGAGAGAGAGAGAGAGACAAAGAGAAAGAGAGAGAACGCAAAGTTGGTGTCTTATATACGAAGAAAAGCACTTTAACCCTTCTGTAGTACTGTATTATGTATTCTACATAACAAGGACTTTACTCGGAGAGTGTGATCACCTGTTCCTAAATTAAAATTTAATTATACACAGCCTGATACTAAAAGTAACCTAAAATAGGGCAAAATTCAGAATTCGGCCATGCGGGTCGGTGTTGTTCACTAAAACATTAATCCGGCCCCTTAGGCCGGGGTCAGTCACTTGTATACACCCATGTGCACCCCTAGGTTATGATCGGACTGAAAGTGTACCCTGATCGGACACTATGTACACACTTCAAGACACCCAAACAGTGGCCCTAATCGGACTATAGGCTATTAAATCACTATATTAGAGGAATAAAACCAACCGAGTACTACTCCGTTCCAAAACAAGTAAAGGTTAGCATTCAAATTGATGCCATTTAGCGAATATTTGCTCAAACATCATTTGGGAGGTACGTCTGTATAGCTCTGAACATGCTCTATCGATAGCAATGCCAAGAAGTTAGAACAACAGTTACTTGCAGGCGTAACAGGCAAAATAGTTCACTCTATTTGCACAAAAACTAGACAAAAATCAGAAATGTGGGCTATTTGGTCATTCATCTGCCTTTTTTACTGGTTGAAGTATTTTGATCCCTCTGGCATACTAATTTCAAGATAAAATACCTTCACTTGCTTCGGAACAAGCTAAAGGGTGGAATCTTCACTTGTTTTGGAACGGAGTAGTACGCAACACGCTTTCGTTGCGCTTTTATCGCAAATAAAGTTTGTATAGCTGGTTGTCCACTCCATCAAGGAGGTACGCACGTTGCGATAGGTTGGCACTGTAAACTTCTCGTTAAAGGAAGCGTGCATACGGCGCCACACATGTACGTTGTTCGCTGTGCCATGGAGTCGCACTGACACCTCGTTCGTGAAGAGTAGACGTTTCCAGTCGCTCTCGCGCGGAAATGCAGAGAGCCTTCTCTTGGCATACGCAAGCCGCTTGCGTTTGTGAATCTTGGAGAGGAACGGCTTCATCCGGGCGTTCCATCCATGTAGCCCTGCTGTCACGATCCGCGTTCGCGCGGTAGCCGCCGTCACAGCTACACCTTATGCGATGACAGCAGCTGCAAGTTCTGGAGCACACACGAATCGGTTGTTCTCAACAGCGCGCACAATCCGTCGGTTGGTTCACTCATCTGTGATACGGGGACGTCCGCTGCATGGAGCTGGCAGAACGTGGCCACGCTTGCGATACTGCGGGAAATGGTCTTGGCGCTCGAAACGGGCATCTCCAGCTCTCGCTCAATTGTTTTGTTCTTAATCATTTCTTCATTTTAGAGACTCAGCGTTCATGAATGTCGATCGAGTATTGCTTGCGTGGGGGTTGAGTGGATGGAAACGACGGGGTTGCAGCAACGGATGTCACGGCAACAACTTGGGAGAGTTGGTGCGGTGCTTGGGCGGGAGGAGAAAGCGAAATGAGGGCTGTCCTGGTGCCCTATTGAAGCTTTGAGGTGCAATTTGTATATGTGAATTGTTTCGGAGATTAATTCACCAAACTGAAATCAAATAAATCGTCTGGGGGTGCAGACTTTTATCGGTGATGTTTTTGTTATAGTCGCAGATTGGCGGGAGGCATCCGCCTTCCGTAAATCGCCGCCGAATGAGCACAATCCACGATGTCGAGACAAACACAACCATCCACCTCGCGCGCCAAAGCGTGCAGAAATCACGTCAAGATCTTAAAAATACTGCATTTTCAGGAGGGTGGGAGAGGGTGCAGACTTTCTCCACCATCTGTATAAGGAACCCACCGCTTTCGCGGCTGTTCCTTCAATAACACAAAACCACCTTAAAATCTATCATTTGTGGCGCCAACTTTAGTGGGAATGACAGGAACGGTAATACTGACATATGCTGGGGAGCATGGGTTCATATGCGCGATGTCAGATCTCGACAAACACAGCACTGTGGTGGTCGGCATGGTCCATACCTTTTGAGTGCGGCAGTAATGCAACACAGCGGCAGTTGGGCATACATAGCTTATCGCCGCCACATAGTTCATGCACCTAGGAAATGGTGCAATGTTGATGAAGGAAGGCTCTGACGTCAGCGCTAATCATTTTATCACCAGCCGATTCACGCAGTGTCGTTCGCTACACGAAGCAAACAACTCCAGATGAAGCCGACCTTGTTGGATAATGATGTCTTCGTTGAATCAGTGCGAAACGAGATGTCTCTGTTCGCACTCGATGTACAAATATTCTGGTAGTAAATGTACCCTAGGTCCCCTGTGTATACGAATAAGTTCACAGGCCCAGTCCCTGCATTTCATTATCACTCCGTTATTCTCAGGGCCTGGTCGCTCCGTCGGTGTCAGAGTATTTTGTTGGTGTAAATGGCATCGCGTTTCCCCAGGATTCCGTCGGGGTATTCATTTCTACTGATAAGCCATCAATGTAAATAGAGCGACTATTTTTAAACCGTCGAAACCGCCAATCACGGATGTCCATTTACACTGTCAGCTTAATCTAACACGGACGAACCAACCAGACTCTCAATAGAGCAAGCTGCAATCAAGTGATTTCTGCTGAAGGTGACCCGAGCATCGGTCAACATCACATATCATTTATAAGGTTGGAGAATATTACAATGGGTAGGGAATTGGGCTTGTATAATATATTTCGGTAGAATTTTATTCTGTGCCATGAATTTGAGGAGGTGTGGTAGCACGAATGTGGCATAGTAACCCTAACCTGAGCAGAATCACGGCAAATCAAAAATATTAAAGATTCCATTAGATTTTGGAGGTATTTATATAGCTGATTATATTGCGGAAAAATGATGAAATGTAATGTATAAGACTTGGGATCCAATCAGACCTCCAGTCAGACAGCTGTAACAACTCTGGATAGAATCCAGACAATTATCAGAACGGGAAGTACTTATATAGTAATGAAGCATACTATACTCAAGTGTATACTTTTGTTACTTCATAAGAACCATTGAACACAGATACGCTGCTATCGCGGCTAGGGGTGTTGACCATACCACCACTGCGGGTGCGATTGTAGTTAGACGTTCACTGTGTCCTTGCGCGACTGTCTTGAGTGCCGGAGACTTTCACTTTCGAATCGGAGAGACTTGTGTCTGGCTGTGCCCAAGTCAAAGGCCAGCGTAATGAGTGCTAGAGTGTTTCTTCTGCAAGCGAGTGGGGTTGTGTGCGGCTACGTTCGATCTATTAGATCGTATGAGGTGGGACTTTATGTTGTGTTGTCATGTAAGCGACTGCGAAGAAGATACTGTGTAGAAATGAAATGAGCCGCTGGAGGACTCGATATCCGAGCAGGGACAAAGGCAAGAGAAATCGGCGCTTCTCTTGACCTTTCGACAATGGCTTTTTCATGCGTTCCTAAGCAATGGGAGTGTCAGTGAAGAGTCGTTGGGTCTGTTGCGTCTGGCTCAACGCTTGGATGATAGTCTCTGTTTAGGACCATATACGCCTTCTTACTGGGCTTTCCATATACATTCAAACCACCGCAAGTACCAACTCCAGTTCCCTGATGACCACTTTGTCAAAATCTACATTCATTGGCTACGTTTTGCAAGTTAGGAACGTAGTGCGCGAGCGGTATGTACCAGCGCGTGCCTGCTCAATACACGTCGCTGCCATACCAGACAAGATGAGGGCGGTGATTGATGAGCTAGGCTTGCACAAAAACGCTCAAACCAACGAAGTACCAGGTTGTGAACTCTCATACTTGCTGGCAATGATAGACGTAGTTCTTGTAAAGCAAGACCACTCCAACATTATGCGCGGCATTCATGACTTTGCTATTCTGGCAATAATGCGGTATACATTTGGACGCGCAATTGATACAAGATGTGCTTGGAAGCAGCAGCTCTGTATCGATTTCGGCGAGGGAGACTCTTCTTGCGTGTTGCAAAGATCAAAACGTCGGTTGTGCGGAGGCTATCTATTTACAAGACGGCCAAACACTGGCAGCTGTGTGTGACGTGCACTTTACAGATGTCGTTTGTGTGCATTGGAGAAGTCGCCCGCTGATCTTAATATCACCTCTCCCTCTCTCTCCACGACGATCCCACAGATCAGGCGAGGTAAGACCCCGAGCGAGAGCTACGATAGCAGCCTTCGTGAGCGAGCAGTGAGAGGATGCACATGCATAACAATCGATGTGGCTCGGTTCACAGCTTGCACAGTCAAGCCCAAGTGCCGAGAGGAGCACGCAGACACTGCTGTACAGAAGCTCGAGTGCGGGTACTGCGTGGGTTGATATTAGGTTATAATCCCAACTACACGCGACTGTGACGCCAAGGTTGAGATGGAAGAAGGACGCCACACACCACTTATCTCGGTTGAACCACCTGTACCTCTGTCGAAACCTAGCTCAGGAGAGAGTCAGTGTGACGACTACGGGACGCCGGCCACTCTAGCGGCGTCGGCTACACTGACCACCATGCTATGACTACTCACGGATATGCAGAGGCAAGTTCGCAATCTACGCGCGCATGAGGCGTCGCCTGCGCCTTCGAGCTCTAATGTCACGTTGGACACGGCACCGCCTTCGTCATCAAGATCGTCAGGGCGTATGGTCGGAGCGCCTCGGCTGAAAGCTTTCCGAGTGATCGAGAACAACGGCGAGGGGAACTTTAACGGCCTCGGCTTGGACTGGGACGGGTTCAAGTACCTGTTGAATGTACAATTGAAGACACTTACGGCGTCTAACTTGGTCACGTGGCCGGATGACCATTGCATGCGAGCATCGGCATGTGCTTTCGAGGTGAAGTTCGACCACTCCAAGTTCATCACGGAGCATCGCCGACACATCACGTAACAAGAACTGAATGCGATGATGAGCGCGCTCCTTGGACGCGATTGGCGAGGCGCGGCTGAACAACAGGCTGTTGTTGAATAACGTCGCCGTGTAAACCTTGTCGACCCCGGCTTTGATGCCCAGGATTGTTCGTGGACTGCGGTCTGGTCTGGTGTGTGAGTGTGTGTTGAGCCGCCGCGAGTGCCGATGCGTGGGTCGGCTGAGCGCAAAATGGACCATGACGCCGAGCGACGCAACAACGTGGACAGCAAGGACACGATGTCATCGTACCCAAGCCGTCCAGAAGACGGCAGCGACGCCTGCGTCAAAGCCCGAACGCGTGGTTGAGAACAGCGCAGAAGGTTTAAGGATGAGATGACGAGGGGCTCGCCAAGGACGCGCCGCTAGTATTCTTGTCATAGCCGAGGAACATGCCGTGCTCGCGCTCCTTCCGCGCGCCAAAAATCTTTGTCTTGACGCGCACAGTGACATGCTGGTCCCACTTAGGCAATTTCGAGAGATCCGGCATTTCGCTCGTGAGTACTTCAATAAAAGAACAATTCCCACCGTTTGCGCGAGTAAGAACACGGGTCCACAGCCATGCCTGGTGACTCAGCACCTCTGAACACAGCAAACGCGCCGCCGTGGGAGCGTCGAACGTTATTGAGCGCATGCTATTGACAATCATCCGATGTCCGCGCTCCACCGCGCCGTTTGAGGATGTCTCCTCCGTCTTCGCCAGTTGCTGACGAATACCGCGATATGCACACTAATCGCGCATCACCTTCGTGTCCAAGTCCTGGTCGCTACGTACAGCCATCGCCTTGACGCGCGTTGGTGCTCAAACTGAGTGGTAAACCTCGTCAAAAAGTGAAATCAGTCCTTCTTCGTGAGAATGAGCAACACCGCACCGAAACTTGACGCGTAATCAAAGGCTGAAGCGAGTGAATGTTGTCATTGTAGTCACTCGGCTTGATGTCGGTCTTGATGCAGAAGCCGGTCGCCGCCCCGATCTCGTCCGTCACAGCCTTGCTGGTGTGCGTCTGCTTGCCATCACGGCACACAGTGCAGCCAGTACGCCGCTTGTCGGCCACATGCACGCCGCCCGCCAACTCGGAGTTTTCCTTGCGTACGATGTCGTCATAGTTGATATGCCCGAGGTGGGCATTGCCACCTCATCACTGAGCAGTCCCACATAGCCACCGCGTCAGCTGAACCATGAGTCGCCGTTCCGCCACCAAGACCGCACAGCCCGTCCGCAACAATGCCGTTGCTACAGTTCGTCAAGTGCCATTCTTGCCGAGCTGTCACAGTTCAGCGCCAGATCGCGTGGATTCAATGTGAACACCACTTGCGACGAGACGGCTGACTGTAATCAAGTTCTTGGCCTTCCCAGAATACACGTGGACATCGCGAAAGAGGATCAATCGTGGTGACTGACCGTCGAGAATGATTGTGAGCGAAATATTGGTTTTTGCACGATCTGTGATGATGTGTCTGTCGGCCACTGATACGTCCAGCTTACGGGACTGATCGTCTTGTAAGGCCGTCGTCGCGCCGCATATGGGCGGCTTACTGCCGAGTCCAGCCGCCACGAGGTGTTGGCAGTGCCGTCACCATCTGCAACACAACACGTAGTGTGCGTCGTGGAACTCGTGTTTCCGTTGGCGGTGGCGCTTGCTGTGTTGCGCTCGTCACAATCTGCTGTGGCGACGTTCACAGTGTCTCGCTTCTTCTTGGAGTACTTCTCAACAAATGCCTTCTTCTGCCGAGATCCTGGAGTGAGGTGGCTCTTTTCGTCTGAACAAAACACGCGCTACAAGCCGGGGTATAAATCGCGATATTCGCATGTGCTCTCTCCAATTTCGAAAGTCGGTTGGTCCCGGGCTGCTCCGGATTAACGTCCGCAAACTGGCTTATCTGCGGCAGAGCTGGGTAGTCCGTGGGATGCTTGGAGTTGCTCTGCAGGTGACTATCCACTGCCTGCAGAGTATGTGGAATCACCAACGGGGTCGAAGCTGATCCGCCGTACTGACGCTGGAAGTCCTCGGACATGGTGTGAATCGACTCCCGCCAAAGCCGTGCCGTATGACCTGGTTCGCAGTAGACCAATATGACCGCGAAGAGCACGCGAAGCTGAGATGGCATCTCGGTTGACGAAGCCTCTTGCATACA
>JAASFJ010000719.1:0-16602 GCA_023333755.1 Globisporangium uncinulatum
ATCAGTCGCAGCAGATAATCACGAGGAAAGAGAAAGCGAACGATCAACACGTTCACGTGGAACAGCAGCAGCAGGACGACACGCAGCAAGTGAGTTTTGACGATGACAGTGTTGCGGTGGCTGAGGAGGGTCAAGGTGGCAGTCGGCAAGACGTGACCCAAGACGACCAGTCATACCGACGGAATGTAGACCTGATACTACTACCATCAGCAACGGCGGCGAACAAGCCTCGAGTTCAGCTTGGGGGCAAGAAGTGCACCGCCAACCGGTTGGTGGGAGTTGAAATGCCACTGAGCGTTCCAGCGAATGTCGCCGACACAGTCACGCGGGCTCTCAGCACTCCGGACGTGAAAAGCGTGAAGGGGATACTCGAGGCGCATCCTTTCGGCCTAACCAAGAGTTTCTTGGCCCGTCGTACTGTACGAACAAAGCGCGAACTCGTCGTTCTTGCAGTGTACCAGTACAACTTCGTCATCCCGGGGAACTTGGTGTCAAAGATCGAGACTGTAGTCGTAGACGAGAAGGCGAAGGAAGAGCGCGAGCAACGACTTCGAGCTTGACGCGCAAGCACAGAGGACGCCTCAAGGGAGACGGTTGACGCCAACTCTATAACCAAAGAAGACGAGGAGCTTCTTCTGAATCTCAGCCCAGACTTGTCGTGGTTCTCGCGGTGCGACTCTCCCCCCGTTGCCAACGGCTCCGTCCGTTTTCCGTTGCTGGTGTCGTTGCATATCTGACCAACAGTGTGTTGATGTCAACAGGTCGTTCGTGTACTCGCTGACGAACCTCTACGCAGCGAAGAAGGTATACAACGCATGGGAGCGCGACTGTGTGTGACTGAGGCAGGAGTGGAGATACATCGGGGGAAGGAACTCCGCGGATCGATTAAGCTCTTTGCTGCTGAGAGATCATGTGAGATGGTGACACCTGCAACACTGGCAGCGACGAACAAGCTGCTGGCAAAGGGGATTCTCGCCAAGTACAGCAGTATGCATGCACTGATACATTCAGTATGAAGCACTCTGCGATCTTTCTGGTATCCTACCAAGAGTCGCTCAACTGGCTGTCTTCCAGATCACTCCGAGACATCGTCTCTTGAGTGGTCCTTCATGCCGTCGCATGGCATGACCAAAGATCGCGTCTCACACTCCCACTTGCTTCTTACGGACTCGCGTCCCGCGGTCTCGACACTCGTGGCTGTCATGTAGTCGTCTCTCGAGGTCTTGTCCTCGTGCGTGGCATCACGCTTGTCGTCGACGCGACGTCCACGGGTTTGCCAGCGCCTGTCGCTGCGGCATCCAGCTCTGGTCCTGTCCTCTTGCTGCTGTGTGCAAGTGCACGGCCATCCGGTGCACGAGCTCAGCATCAAGTGTCTTCACTTGGTCGTCCAGCGCTTACTTGCGCGGTCTCACGCGGTCACCATCCTGCGTGTTGTTGTTGCTCTGTGCGGTCGCGTCCTGCGCTTACTGCACACGGTTCTGGTCCTGTGTGTTGCTCATGTCGACGTGGTCTTGTCGTGTGTTCGACGCGAGGCGAATTGTCATCTTGTGCCGGAGTTTTCGACACAGTCGGATCCTCGAATAGTTGGAGTCTCATACTAAATATGAAAATACTTCTTTGTTCTGTGACATATCGGCATTTTCGTCAATCTTTACTACATAATCCAGAGCTTCCCGCGCAAGGCGCGGCACTCAGTCTGATTTTGTCACACTTCCATTTGTTTGGACTTTCATTTGTTTTGGATTGGGAATGCGTACACATTTAGATAGCAACGACAGATATACAGTTCATCTCATTTGTGGTACACAAAGTTTGGACATTTTTCATTGTCAGAACTTGTTTCAGATGATTCTGTGGTCAGCACTGAAGAAATTTCTTGTGGCATCAATAGCGTTCATTTTTGGCAAAAATGATGTTTTGATCCAACAGCTCAACTTTTGATTGTGTTATATTTTAAAACAATAGACTATTCGCCAACTGTTCATTTCGATAGTTTTGAGAAATGTAATCAATTCTTGTATGTTTTACGTCTATTATCAATATTGTCACCGGTATATGCAACAATATTTCTTGTGGATAGCTCGTCGCTTGTTTTGCGCAATCGAGGAACTCGACCTCTCTTTTATCACTACTGTTTATGAGTCGAGGAGACCTCCATTCTCCAATCGACAAAGCTGCTCACACTGCTTGTCGCTCCCACGCCACACACACAACACCGCCTTCGAAGTCGTCCTCATCAACTTGTCGACTTCCCACCGTTCGCCTGCTTCCGCCGATCGACAGGCGACTCTACCCGTCCGTACGCTCTCATCCGTCGAACCCCACACAGCACTCATGGCGTCGTCATCATCAGTGCTGCAGCAGAGTCTCGGCGAGTCTGAAGTCTTCGACCTCGTGTGCGACTACCTGCGCACGCGCCAGTTCTTCGAGGCCGAGCGCACGCTGCGCGTGGAGCGCGAGCGTGTGGACACGGCGTCACCGCCTCGCCGCCCTGCGAACCCGTCGGAGTACTACTCGGCGAACCAGGGCAGTGAGAGCGAGCTGCCGTCGCTCGCGTCCCGTCTCGAATCCATGCTCGAGCGCAGCTACGTGACGCAGCTCGTGTCTGGCACGGGCGAGGAGGCGCCAGAAAAGATCTTTGTGCCGCGACACGAGGTCGAAGGTGCTCCGAAGCGTGCGCGCGCAAACCTCGACGGCAACGAGGCGCTCGAGGTGCCGGACGTGAACCTGAACACGCTCGAGCACAGTGAGGACGCAGACGACTTCAGCATGAGCACGCGGCTGGTGGCGTTCGAGGCGTGCAAGGACGACCCGCACGGCTCGGCTACGATGCCGATCTACCAGACGTCGACGTTCGCGCAGCCGTCAGCGACAGACTTTGGCGCGTACGACTACACGCGCTCGGGCAACCCGACGCGGGCAGCGTTCGAGCGCCAGATGGCGGAGCTTGAGAGCGGCCACCGCGCGTTCGCGTTCACGAGCGGCATGGCGGCACTGTCTGCGGTCACGCGGCTGGCGCACGCGGGCGACGAGATTGTGCTCTCGGACGATTCGTACGGCGGTACGTATCGGCTGCTGAGCAAAGTGGCCGCGAAGAACGGCGTCAAGATCACGTACGTGGACCTCTCGGGTGCGAACGGCCCCAAGAACCTCTCGGCCGTGCTCACGGACAAGACGAAGCTCGTGATGATGGAGTCGCCGACGAACCCGATGCAGCGCATCTGTGACATTCGACGCATCGCCGAGGCGGCGCACACCGTCGGCGCGCTCGTGTCGGTCGATAACACAATGATGAGTCCGATTCTGCAGAACCCGCTCGTGCTCGGCGCCGACATTGTCGTGCACTCGGCGACCAAGTTCATTTGCGGCCACAGCGACACGATGTCGGGCGTCGTGATCGCGAAGGACCCGGAGCTGTGCCGCGACCTGTACTTTTACCAAAACGCCGAAGGCACCGGTCTGGCGCCGTTCGACTGCTGGCTGCTGCTCCGTGGCGTGAAGACGATGAGTCTGCGCGTGATGACAGCGCAGCAGAATGCGGAGCAGGTCGCGAGCTTCCTCCGCGACCACCCGAGCGTGACGCACGTGTTCTACAGCAGCTTGCTACCGGCGATGTCAGCGGACCGTGCGATCCACGAGTCGCAGGCAAAGGGTGCGGGCTCGGTCGTGTGTTTCCGCACGGGCTCGCTCGCGTTCTCGCAGCACGTCGTGACAGTGACGAAGCTGTTCAAGATCACAGTGAGCTTTGGCAGCGTGAACTCGCTCATCTCGCTTCCGGGCGCCATGTCGCACGCGAGCATCCCAGAGGAGGTGCGCAAGGCGCGGGCGTTCCCAGAAGACCTCGTGCGCCTCTCCATCGGCATTGAAGACGCGAAGGATCTCATCAAGGACCTCTCGCACGCGTTCCAGTCGTACGTCCCCCAGGAGAAGCCAGCTGCGAGTGCGGCGCACTGAGTGGTGCAGTGGCACCAGAGCCCTCTACCCTGTGAGTGAAAGAGTGGCTGTCGATGGGACTCTCGGAGTGGAACAAACGCCAGTGAGTTCGTTCCACTCATGGAGTCAGAGCGCCCAGGCGCTTTCATCTCTCTCCGACGCACAACGAACCAAACAGACCGCGTTCAGCATCGCAGAGAGATTCCGGAGCAGCACAACAAGGAGGAGTTGGAGAGGTTGTTGAACAAGGAAGCAAATGTTCACCATATGTATACAAATGTGGAGTTGGAGAGGCATTCAGTGCTGCGATATCGGAATAGAAGGAAAGTGGGGACCACTGCGCCGCTGACAAAGGCTCCACTCTCATGAGTACTGACGTTGGAAGAAGTGCACCACAGAGCTTTGCGCATTCGACTCTGGAGTTACGCTCTTTTGCGTGGTCACTAAGCACAGTCTGGGTCCTGCTGCTGGCGCTTCCTCATTCGTTCGAGAAGAGAGTCCAAACGAGTCTGCACCTCGCCATTTCCTGACGCCCCTGAAGTTGCCGTGGATGCTGCGCGAACGACAGTCTCCTTTATCTTCGGACGGCCATCAAGTGCACTTGATGTCTCCTGCCGTGCTCCCATCGCTGCTGTCATTCTCACTGGACGCTTGACCGAGTGTGGGAGGCTGACTGCTTCGTCTTCTTCGCCTCCGCTTGTTTGAATGGACTCGGAAGCGATCGCCTCGCCGCCTAGCAGACTGGGTCCTGACGAGACCATGTCGACCCGAGCTATTCCGCGTTCTCGTCCGGCACCTGGGAATCGGTCGCGCAGTGTAGTCGAGCTCTTCTCGTACGTCTCCGCGGCGATAAAGAGCAGTTCGCTGGCTTCGACGAGGCGTGAAGTCGGTCGCTTGGTCGGCTGGCTTTGCACGAACGCCTTCATAGCATGCATGAACTGTTGCAGAGTCCCTAAGCCTTGAGGTGGCGCACCGCAGGTGCAATCGCCATGATGAGCACGCACCTCCACGAATGCGTCCTCTGTCTTGGACCCGAACACGACCTGCGCGAGTGATTCCACTTGTTGCTTCGAGAGCCACACTGGCACCAACGCTCCAGCTTCAGACTTTCGCGGCTTTCGGTCGCTGGGTCCTGCCGCTGACTTGAAGAGAGCTGGCCGAGACGGCACCGCCAATGTCCGCTGTAAAGCGATGGTATGGAGATCAGCGATAGTGAGCGCAGCAGGAGATACGCGCAAGTACTGACGCGCGAGTGGTCTGGTACCAGAATCATCGCACGTGTAAACAAAGTGAACAACAACGTCGCCTCGCTGTATCGCCCTTCGAGAAACGACGAAAAGAGCGCCACGTCGACGCGCTAGAGACGTGAAAGCACGCAAGCAACACGCCCACGGAAGTGTATGGGCGCTCAATCCCCCAACTCAAGACGAGGCGAGTGGCCACAGATGTGCGAACGCCGTACGTGCTGCAAGCTGCGCAGACCGTCGATGAGTTCCCATGCTTGCTGTTCGACGAGCTTCTTGAGTCCGAAGCGGTTTGTCAGGTAGTGTTTGACGAACAGACTGAACACATTCACCACAGTGCTCGTTGAAGCGACTGCCGCCGTCTGCAGAACACCAAGTGATGATCAGCTCCATGAGCATCAAAGTGTCTGAGCGTGTGCTGCGATTCGAATGATCGTACGCTGTGGTCGGACGCATCAGCGTATCGAGCGTCGTAAATGTCGTTTATCAGCCGCACGAGCCTTGTCTCCTTCACGAAGGCACCTCCATTGTTGCCTCTCCGAGCGCCACGGGTGCCAATCTTAGCATCTCAAGTACAGAAGTCAGCCCCTCTTCGCACACGGAACAGTGCAGTATACTACGACAATATGCGCACCAGTGCTATGAGATTGGAGAACCGGTGCAGGTCGGGAGTGAGTGCGAAGTCGGACTCCAGCTCTGACGAGTGCTCTTTCGCCTCCAGTTTGGCGTCAGATTCGGCCGACTCGGCAGTCTGCAACGCGCTCTCCTGTCCGCGAGCTCGGGGTCCGTGAAGGCGGATGTTGGCTGTGAACTTGCCATCACTCGCGCGCTTGACAAACTAAAGAGACAACTGAGTCGGACCAAGAAGAAGAAGAGGGCGAGAGAGCCGGCGACAAAGCCGCACCTTGACGTCGTGGTCCAGCAGGAAGCGCGTGTACTGCACTTTGCTCTTGGGACTGAGTTCGCTGAAGATCACAACATGTGCACCCGCAAGCATGACGACAATGAGCGAGACGGCGAGACGCGACTTTTTAAGATCGTTTGGGAAGCGTCGCGACATGCTCAACCTGAATGGATCCAAGCAGCGAGCTTCAACTTGCTTGTGAGTGTGGACTACGCACGTCACGAACTCAACGCAGCGAATGATTCGAGCTTGTTTGAAGCAATGGTGCTGACCTTGCAGATCCACCTCCTCACGCATGATGAGACTCGTGACGAGCAGGACGAGCAGAACTCCCACTCTCTTTCCTCTTTTCTGAAGTTTGTGAAAACAAGATCGCTCGAGTGCCAGATGCAATAGTGACACATACAAACATCAAGTCTATCATTTACATGTCGTTTTTACATCAGCGGAATTTTCTTGTGCTGAGTTGGTACCACCATACAAAAGTGAAGTGAATCCTTGCCCGAACTCAATAGAGAGCCCAACACCAGCGCCATCCTCGCTCCTCGTCAGTCCGCAATCGGAAACCACCCACCGACCCAAGCAGCTCCACCAAGTCGCCACCACAACTCTCAGAACCACCCACTATGTGCGGAATCGTCGCGATCTTCGCGTCCATGATGAAGGAGACGGAGCTGCGCCAGGCGGCGCTCGAAGCTGGCAAGAAGTACGTCGTCTGTCCTCGTCTCTTGTTTACTTTGTGTGTATAAGAGTGTATGTATCTGTCGCACGAGTGCTCACTTGTCCCCTCCTTTTTGTCGTCGCCGCCTAGGATCCAGCATCGTGGACCGGACTGGAACGGCATCCGTGTGTTCGCCGACAAGGGCATTGCGATTGAGCACGAGCGCCTGGCGATCATCGACCCCGAGTCCGGTGCTCAGCCGCTCGTGAGCAACGACCCGGAGCAGTCCATCACACTAGCCGTGAACGGCGAGATCTACAACTACCGCGAGCTCGCGGCCAACCTCGCGACGCCGTACGCTTTCCTCACCAAGTCGGACTGTGAGGTCATCATCCCACTCTACCTCGAGCACGGCGCGGACTTTGTGCACAAGCTCCGCGGCATGTTCTCGTTCGTGTTGTACGATGCGAAGAAGGACTTTTTCATGGCCTCGCGCGACCACATGGGCATCACACCGCTCTACTACGGCTACGGCGCTGATGGCAGCGTCTGGTTCGCGTCCGAGATGAAGGCGCTCGAGCACGGCTGCGTGCGCTTCGAGGTCTTCCCGCCCGGCAACACGTTCACGAGCGTCACAGAGACGTGCTCGCCGTGGTACAACCCGTCGTGGTACGCGCCAGACCACATGGGCACGGACCCGCTCGACCTCACAGTGCTGCGAGAGGCGTTCGAGAGCTCGGTGAAGCGCCGGATGATGTCGGACGTGCCGTGGGGCGTGCTGCTCTCCGGTGGCCTCGACTCGTCGCTCGTCGCGTCCATTGCTGTGCGCGAGAAGAAGAAGCTCGTCGCAGCAGGTGGGGAGTGGATCAACCGCATCCACTCGTTCACAATCGGCCTCGACAACTCGCCGGACCTCATTGCGGCGAAGGAAGTGGCCGACTTCCTCGGCACGATCCACCACTCGTACACGTACACGATCCAGGAAGGACTCGACGCGGTCTCGGAGGTGATTAAGCACCTCGAGACGTACGACGTGACGACTGTGCGCGCGTCGACGCCCATGTTCCTCATGTCGCGCAAGATCAAGGCGATGGGGATCAAGATGGTGCTCTCGGGCGAAGGCGCTGACGAGGTCTTTGGTGGGTACCTCTACTTCCACAAGGCGCCGAACGCGACAGCGTTCCACCGCGAGACGGTTGACAAGCTGCGTGCGCTGTACCAGTACGACTGCTTGCGTGCGAACAAGTCGACGAGTGCGTGGGGACTCGAAGCGCGTGTGCCGTTCCTGGACGCCGACTTCCTCGACGTGGCCATGAACATTGACCCGAAGGAGAAGATGATCGACGTGAAGCAGGGCAAGATGGAGAAGTACATTATCCGGAAGGCCTTTGACGACACTGAGCAGCCGTACCTGCCGTCGCGCATTCTCTGGCGCCAGAAGGAGCAGTTCTCGGACGGCGTCGGCTACGGCTGGATCGACTCGCTCAAGGACTGGGCCGAGCGTGAGGTCACGGAGCGCCAGATGAAGCACGCAGAGCGGCTCTTCCCGTACAACACGCCGCAGACGAAGGAGGCGTACCTGTACCGCAGCATCTTCCAGAAGCACTTTGAGAAGGAGGTCGCGGCGCAGACGGTGCCCGGCGGCCCGAGCATCGCGTGCAGCACGTCGGCGGCCATCGAGTGGGACGAGGCGTTCAAGAACAGCGCCGACCCGTCCGGCCGAGCGATTGCTGGTGTGCACGTCGACGCGTACGGCGAGCAGTAAGTCAGTCGTAGATCCAGTGTAGCTGGCCCCTTCAACACGCAAGTTGTTCTTCACCTCAAACGTTGGTGTGTCTTGAGGGACCACCTCCAGTCCAAACAGTACCTACCACCTGGTACTGTTTGGACTGGAAGTGCAGCTTCTGTTGGTCAGCAGTTACGGCGTGAAACCAATCACGAATAGCTCCTCTGGATTGCGAGTCGGGATCGTGTCCTGCGTGGCGGATGAACAAGGCTTCAAGCGACGGCCTCCTCCCAGTAATCAGCAGTGTGACGGTAGCAAGTGACCACACGATGCTGCCTCGTTTGAGTGCGAATGCACGCACAGTGACACCACCGTCGCCTCCCACCACCCGCAAGCAGGACGTCAGTCGACTCCCAGCGCCTCGTCAGCGCCTCCAGCTCCCGCAGACCGGGTCTGCATCGTTGCTCAAGTTCCCGTCGCTTGTTAAGCCGCAGCATCGGGTCCCGCCGCTCGCAGACGACGGTAATGGCAACCAAGACGAAGAGAGCGGCTGCTCTAATGGCAGCGGCGGGCGACGCAATGAGAGAGCGGTGCATCAAAGTGCTGGCAACAACAACCACATTACCCTCGATGACCGCGACGGCGACGATGACGAGAAGGACAGTAATGCGACCCGGTCCGCCAGCTCCAGTCGCGTGCCCGCATCGTCTGGAGCGAGTGCGACGCGAGCTGTCGGTGACAAGAACCGCGACTTCATCCGCGAGCTCGAAGAGAAGAAGAAACAGCAGCGGGCGGATGAGGCGCGCAAGGAGCGGCGCAAGCACAAGCTCCACGAGAAGCTGACGCGGAAGATCTTGGAGGAGGCCGCGCAGGCGCGTCTGAAGCAGCCAACAACGCCGGAAGAGAGCGAGCCAGCCGAGGCATCGTCACCTCCGGTTGGTGGCAAAACGAGCGAGCAAGTGAACGGTCGAGAGGTTCACGACAAGGACTCGAACGACGACGACGAGGACGCTCAGTGGCGGCGGAAGGAGAAGGCGAAGCGCCAGAAGCGGCTCTTGAAGAAGCAGCAGGCGTTGCTCGAGCAGCTCCAGACGAAGCAGAAGGAGAAAGCCGAGGACGCTGAGCTTGAGAGGGAGAAGGAGCGCCGGAAGCAGGAGAAAGTGAAGCGGGCAGCGCTCACTGCGATCTACGACGCCAACGCGAGGTTGCGAGTTGACGGCGACGATGACGACGAAGTCAACGAACCGGCCGAGGGACACGACGACAGTGTGGACTCGCGTACGAGCGGTGGTCGGTACTGTGACGAGCGTACGAAGGAGCCTCTGCTGCCCCAGCCAGCCACAGTAGTCGCAGGTCCGACGCTGGGAACAGCGACAGTCGCTGTTGGAAGCGCGTTCGCGGCACTGCGGGACCGGAGAGATCCACCCCTCGCAGCCGCTGCAGGTCCGGCGCAGCAGCAGACAGAGAAGCCGCAGGACGAGCTGAAGCAGCGCACGAAAGAGCAGCGGGAGGCGCCCACGAGAAAGCAGCACGAGTACCTCCAACGGCTCGCGGAGCAGCGCAAGCTCAAGCAGAAGGAGGACGAGGAAGCCCTCGCGCTCCTCGAGAAGCGCAAGCGGAAGCTCCAGCAAGAGGCGCTCGTGCGGCACCAGGAAGTTGCCAAGCAGCAGCAGGAAGCCGCAGCTGCTGCCGCTGCCCAGCGCGAGAAGGACGAGAGTGCCGAGAGAGCGGCGAATGCGCCAGCGGTGGTCGACGTGGACGCGATGGTGGCGCGGCTGAGCCGACTCAAGGACCGCGACGCGCATGTTGTCCCTGAGGCGCGGGACTTTGCGTCGTGGAAGAAGCGGCACGGTGTCCGCACGGACCAGAGCGTCTTCTGCGTCACAGGGAGCTACCCGGTGATCCGCGACGAGCTGGAGAAGCGCGGGTGGTTCTTCAACCCGGACAAGGCGTCGCCGTTCTTCGACCTCAAGTGGTCACTCAAGAGCGACGACCTGAAAGCGTGCAAGCTCGAGAAGCACCAGTACGTGAACCACTTTTTCCAGAACACGGCCATCACGACCAAGGTCGGGCTGCTGCACAACCTGCGTAACATTGTGTGGCACCAGAGCCTCGACATTGACACGATCTTCCCGCGTGCGTACGACTTGAACGAGCCCCGTGACATGGAGGCGTTCGTGCAGGACTTCCGCTTCGGCGTCGCTGAGAGCTTGCTCAAGGAGCTCGCGAAGAGCTGCTTGCAGCAGGAGACGCAGGCGATGGCGGTGATCACAGCGAACGTGGGCGTTGTCGACGTGCTGCTCGCTGTGGCCAAGAAGAAGGTGAAGAGCAAGCGACCGGACGCTGACGTCGACGAGCTCGAAGAGAGTGTCGATAACGTTGTCGTGTCTGGCGACGAAGAGCTCGTCACGAACTTGGAGTGGGAGGTGTTGAGCAAGTGTCCAGTGGACAAGCCAGGCAGGCTGCGGGCTTCGCTCTTGTACAGGAAGAAGGTGTTCGTAGACTCGGACAAGGTCGAGGCGTCTTTGCTAGGCATCGACAGCAGCGCGGGCCAGCCGAGTGCAGCACCGAGTGTCGACACGGTACTGAGTGCGCTCGAGAAGAAACAGCAGCGCCAGCTCGAGAAGCAGCGCGTCGAGTCGTTCGCCCGTGAGAAAGCGCGGCTGGCACAGCGAGTGGCTCTCGTAAGTGCGATCGACGAGGCCACAGCGGCGGAGATCGTGCGGCTCACAAGGGCCCTCGAGAAGCTCTGTCCGCAGTTCCGCCTCAACGGCGGCTGGGACGGGTCTCCTACGTGCCAAGGCGACGAACGCGAATGTGGGCAGCTCACGACCACCATGGGTCCGAGCAAGAGCCTCAACATCTGGATCGTCAAGCCTGCGGGGATGTCGCGTGGCCGTGGGATCCGCGTGTTCGACAACCTTGACCTCCTGCTTGAGTATGCGGACGTGGAGACCCACAAGGAGTGCCAGTGGGTGGCCCAGAAGTACATTGAGAACCCGCTGCTCGTGTGCAAGCGCAAGTTTGACATCCGCCAGTGGGTGCTCGTGACCAGTTGGGATCCGCTCACGGTCTGGTTTAACCAGGACTGCTACCTGCGCTTCTCGTCCGAAGAGTACACGATGGAAGACCTGAGCGACCAGTACGTGCACCTGACCAACAACTCGATCCAAAAGTACAGCGACAAGTTCCACGACGTGTACGCGACAGTTGACGGCGACATCGCGGTCGAGGGCAACATGCTGCACTCGGACGCGTTCAAGCGGTACTTGCGCTCCGAGCTGCGCCAGCCGGACGGCTTGTGGGAGAGCGAGATCCAGCGACGCATGAAAGACGTCGTCGTGGGCTCGCTTCAGTGCGTGCAGGACCTGGTGCACCATCGCACGAACAGCTGCGAGCTCTTTGGGTACGACTTTATGCTCGATGTGGAGCTCACGCCGTGGCTCATTGAGGTGAACAGCTCTCCGGCGTGCGACTACAGCACGCCGACAGCCGAACGGTACGTGAAAGAAGGGCTCGCAGGGATCCTCAAGGTGATCGTGGACCACCGCGAGTTCGAGCAGAAGAAGCGCACTGGCGGCGCGGGGCCGCTCAGCGAGCCGGACACGGGACGGTGGCAGCGCATCCACCGCGCAGAGTACATTGGGAAACCAGTCGCGTCGTTTGGCGCCGACTTTATGGTGAAAGGCGCGAAAGTGATGCGTGGGCGGCGCAGTGGGAAGGGCGCTGGTGGTGCTGGCGGAGGCGTGGGGACGAAGGCTGAGACGGCGCCCGAAGAGAGTGAGGATGGCGACATGCTCGTTGGACTGGAACGAGGCGACGAAGAGCAATTAGAGCAAGAAGAGCGCAGCCTGATTAACATGCGACCACACGTTGCTGCTGCTGATGGTGGCGAAAGCGGTCGACAGGAGTTGGAGGAGGAAGTGCCAGTGGCGATGGAGGACGAGAGCGTTGACTCGCTGTTGTGATACAACCAGCATGGCTGTTGGCCATAATTCTGAACTGGACACTTTTTCATTTTTCGCGGATTTGACAGGGTGTCGTCTCGAAATTTAGAAATCGTAGAAATTGAGACGATTCCCTGTCAAATTTGCTCGTTTTTTGCAAAGTGTGCCGACCGCACTGACTCTCACTTGCCCATCGATTGAAGCACCACTCCCGTCGCATCATCCCGGCCACTGCCACTCACCTTCACGCGGCTCCGCACGCGTTCGTTCCTCTCTAGCTGACTGCCCTCCGCATGGCGCGCGTCTGCTGTCGCCGCTATGTCGCGCTCGCGGCGGCCGCCGTGGCGCTGCTCCTCGCGCCTCTGCCCGCGCTCGCACAGGTGAGCTCGTCGAAAACCTGCGGCAACAATGGGAAAGTGATGCTCGCCAAGGGCGACAGCAGTGATGAAGCCGTCGTGTACGGCGCCTCGTGCGCCGCCACGACCCTCGAGGTGGACTCGAAGGGGAAGCTCTCAGCCTCGGGACTCAAGATCCAGGCACTGCAGAGCGTCCCGCATGCCACAGAACTCAACCTGGCGCTCAACGCGCTCTCGGCCGTGCCCAAGCTCGCCGACTCTGGCTCCATCACCAAGCTGTGCGTGTGTGTGTTTGGGGAGAGTGGCCGTATAATTGGAGACGGGTGGGTGCTCACACGTTAGCCCTTTTGCCGCTTACAGGACGCTCACCTCCAACCTCTTCACATCGTTCAAGGACCTCGTCCTGCCGTCGAACCTCAAGACATTGTACGTTGAGCTTACACCTTCTCCTCACTGTGTCGGTTTCGTTTTGAGATGATATACATACTGTAGTAACTCAAACACTGAGTGTGTGATGCGACAGAGACCTGAGCTGGAACGCCATCACGTCGTTCGCCGACATGAACCTCCCACCGACGCTCACAGACCTCTACGTCGGCGGCAACAAGTTCACCAAGCTCAACGGCGCGTTCCCCAACACGCTCAAGCTGCTCTACGTGCACGACCTGCCGCTGGCGGCGTCGCTCGCGGACTCGACCATCCCGCCGTCCGTCGTGATGCTGTACGTCAAGAGTTGGGCTCTCAAGTGCTCTATCCAGCGAGTCGGAAGCTGGCGTTGCCCATTGCTGACCGTCGCTGACGTGCGCTCGGGTCTCTCTCTCTCTTTCTAACTGCCAGGTCGCTCGTGAACTCGAAGCTCACAACACTCGACAGCAGCAAGCTGCCAGCAAGCCTGACGAGTCTGTACGTAGAAGGAATCGGGAGAAGAGACGTACTGTTGACTGAAGTGGGAGTGGAGCGAAGAAACTTCAGCGATCGGCTGACGCTGTCTGGCTGCCTTTCTCTCAACCAGCGACATCTCGAAGAACAGCTTGACGAGCCTCCCGGCGACACTCCCGGACTCGATGATCACACTGTACGTCCGTCACTAGCTGCCTCCTTTCACGAAGTTGCCCTCACACATTTGCCCTCAAGAGTTCATCACGTGTCCTTTCTCCTCCCTCCTTCGAGACTTGCAGCATCGGCAGCGGCAACAAGATCAACGAGCTCGTCAACATTACCTTCCCAACGACCATGACGACGCTCAACCTGTCGGGCAATCCGATCACCAAGGTCGTCGGCGTCACCTTTCCGCTGTCGCTCACGACGCTCGACCTCGGGGCGACGCCGATCACGCAATTTGAGATCTCGCGCTCCGACTACTCGACGCTGCAGAACTTGAAAGCGTTCAGCGCGTCGATCCGGCCGTCGGGCAGCTGCGCGAACGGCGCTGACAGAGTCACAATCGCCGGGAGCTCGATCTGTGTGCTCTCGAACGGGGCGTTCGAGGCGCTGTACAGCAAAGACGCATCGGATGCCGACTCAGACAGCTCGGGCTCGACGTCAGTAACCGCAACGTCGACGCCCGCCAAGTCGAGCAGCCTCTCGATCATCCTCGTCGTCGTGATCTGCGTCGCTGTCGTTCTGGCGATCGCCCTCGCGGTCGTCGGCGTGCGCTCGTACCGCGTCAAACAGACGACGAAGCAGAACTTTGGCGACACAGCCGGCTTCTTCGCGAGCCACATGCAGGTCGACACAGTCAGCGGCCACACTGGCGGCAACTCGAGCGGCAACTCGGGCGGGAAATCGGGCGGTGGCGGCGGCGGCAGTGGCAATGTGTACAGCCACGGGAGCAGCGCGATGAGGAACGGCAGTTCAGGCTACAACTTCAGCACGATCTTCACTGGCGGCAACGTGACGATGATGGGCGGCGCGGCTGTCGAGTCGAACCTCGTCAAGTACCGCATCCCATCGGGTGACATTAAGATCGGCAAGGTGATCGCGAAGGGCGGCTTTGGCGTCGTGCACGTGGCCAACTACCACGGCGAGACGGTGGTGGTGAAGAAGATTTTGCCAGACAAAGCGAGCGACGACCGGTGCCTCGCAGCGTTTCTGGACGAGATCAAGCTGTGCTCAACGCTGCGCCACGAGAAGATCGTGAGTTTCGTCGGCGTCAGCTGGAACACGCTGTCCGACATGGCGGTCGTGCTCGAGTTCATGCCGAATGGTGACCTCGAGCAGCTACTCCGTCGGCAGCAGGACAGCAAGTCGGAGGACTTTGACTGGTACCAGAACTCGGCGACGCTCCCGTCAAAGGCAGCTCTGGCGCTCGACATCATGGACGCAGTGGTGTACCTGCACTCGTTCAGCTCGCCGATCATCCACCGCGACCTCAAGACAAAGAACGTGCTGCTCGGTCCGTCGTACGAGGCGAAACTGAGCGACTTTGGCATCAGCCGCGAGTGGCAAGTGGACACGACGATGACTGCGGGCATCGGCACGATGGCCTGGATCGCGCCGGAGGTGCTGCGCGGCGAGCGGTATACCGAGATGGCCGACATTTACTCGCTCGGCGTCGTGCTGACGGAGCTCGCGACGTGCAGGAAGCCGTTCGAGGGAGTGACGAACGCACTCGTCGTGCTCAAGGTCACGAACGAAGAGAAGCCGGACCTGGGTCCGGACTGTCCGGAGGACATTCGCGAGCTCGCGCTCCGGTGTCTGAGCTACAACGCGAGCGACCGCCCAAGTGCCATGGTGGCGCACTACGAGATGCGCACGCTGCTCAAGCTGCACACCAAGTTTGAGCTGTAGGGGTACGGTACTCCGCAATTCAGTCAGTCGTAAAGTGAAGTTGCCCGTCGAGCGTTCTCTACAGCGGGTCCACCTCCTCACACACAGGTCAGCTAGTCATCAAGGAGGCTTTCTTCCTCACACACAGGTCAGCTAGTCATCAAGGAGGCTTTCTTCCTCACACAACGTCACTCTTTCTCCTCTTGATACTGTTGGACTTTGCGAACAGCTTCTGCGCACTTTGCCACTCCATTATTGCAGTGAAAGCAATAAAGTTCGAGCTCCTGCAGCTGGCATGGGATCACAGCAAACTCGATTGGTCCGAACGTCTTCGCCACGCCCACAACAAAGGGTACATGAAGATATTCAGCGCCCCTGCGATTTACTCAGTGAATTGTATCCATAACCGCCACGATCTTGAAAGGTCGGGGAGCAACTGAATCTAATTCTTCCCCCAGTTTCCACGATCACATTCGCCATGCTAACGCTGTTGATGCTTGTCGTGGCGTGGCCATTGGCACGTGCTGGCACCACCTCCGCCTCTGTTGGTCGTCGTGCGCTCGTGGTGCATCCGACTGATGCAGCACAGGCGCTTACCTCGTCTCCTGGGCTGCTGGACGCGAGTGCACTTGCTCTCGACGAAGTCATCAGCTTCCAGCCCGTCGCAGCGCTGTTCGTGCTCGCCTTGCAATGTGTGTTTCTGTGGCCACCATTTGGGCATGTTGACTTACAAACTGGTGGTATGTTATACGAACGAACCTCGCAATCAATCGCCTCGAGAAATTCCCGAGCATCGTCAACACACCAGCAGATGCATCGCACGTGATGCTATAAGCATCAATAACCGACTAGCTTACATACAGCTTTGCCTGCAGGTGTCGCTACGACTACTTGAGGACTGGCTGTCGAGTGGGGCGAAGACGGAGAGGAGGGCGGAGAGGAAGGCGGAGGCGGAGGCGCTTGTTGTTGGAAAGGTGAATTGGTAAGTGAGCGAGTGCCTGGTGCCGGCGGCGGCGGCGCCGGCAGAGTCTCTCACGAAGCTCTTTGTAGAGCCTGCTCGTA
>JAASFJ010000720.1:0-16585 GCA_023333755.1 Globisporangium uncinulatum
GAGCTCCGTGTTCTTGTCGGCTCGATGCCTTCCAGATGCATTGAGGTGATTGAAAAGCATGGAGGTCCGACTCACTACTAAGTACGGAAATATATCTTGATTTGTGTATGCTTTTTGGTTTTATGTTTTTGGCCACGCTATAAAACTTGCAAATTGAATGTGAGAGCTCCCGAACGTCGATTTTGAGCGCGATTGTACGTGTCCCCGGACAAGCTCACACTAGCAAACATCATATCCAAACAGCGAGCTTAAATACGCAGTCGTTCAAAAGTTACGAGCAAAAGAGTGTGTGGTTTTATAATTTTGACCAGGGGTGTAGTTTGGGGGCTGTGTTGGCTGGCGAACAGACTGTACCGTAAACTGGTCGGACGCAGCTGGGGTGTCGCTGTATTCTATCGCCCAAGAGCTTATCGGTGCACACTCACACACACGGCCTACAGGTCCTTCGTGAAGCATGCGAGCATGTACTCAGGTGATTCCGGCTCCTCTCTTACGAAGCGGTAGCCGACCTTTGCGTAGAACGTGTTCGCCTCACGCATTACAACGCCAGTGCTGAGGTCTATGCGCGTGAAGCCGCTCGCTTTCGCCCAGCGCTCGAGGCGGGCAACAAGGAGGCGGCCGATGCCGAAGCGCTTGCAGTCGGCGCGCACAGAGAGGCGGCGCAGCTCGCCAACGACCTCGCCGCTGGTGCTTGGGAGGCGCTCGAGCCCCACCATTCCCACGACCACTTGCTCGTCGTCGTCTCCTTGCACGGCCTGAGGCACCACGCTCATGGTGGCGACGAAGAAGTTCCCACCAGTCGCCATGTACGCAGCGTCAATGTCTGCGAGGTCTGCGCGCAGACACGACGCGACGTACGCAGCGTTGTATTCGTTCTGGTGCGCTGGGTACGAGTTCATGCCCTCAGCGAAGAGCTCAGCGATCGCTGCGGCGTCCCCATGTTGGAATTGGCGCACACACACAGCGCTGGCGGCAGTGACAGCGGAGCTCATGTGTGCGTGAGAGAGAATGAGTTGAATTGAATGAATGACCAGGGCGAGCTCGTGTTTTGATTTTCTACATTTAATTATGTAGCAGGAGCTGACTCGCCAGTATACGAGAGCTGACTCTTGCGCCAACTACAGAGTTGGGGCGACATACCGGTACTCCCGGTCAGTCCTGGAGCTGCTTGGTGAAGTAGACGATCTCGTAATGACTGGGCGTCTTCTCGACCTTCACGACCGCGTAGCCGATTTTCTTGTAAAAGTGGACTGCTTCGTGCATAATAGTGCCAGTGGTGAGGCTTACGCTCGCGAACCCGTGTGCTTTTGCCCACTGCTCAACGTACCGCACGAGGACGCGGCCGATGCCGAAGCGCCGGTACGCGCTCTTGACGGAGAGCCGGCGCAACTCGCCGTCGCCCGCGTCCTTGTGCTCGAACGCGATCGTCCCAATGACTTCGTCCTCGCCGTCTGCACTGGCGAGCGTCGCGACCCAAAAGTTCCCGCCTGGCGCAATGTACGTGCCTTGGATATCAGCAAAGTCGTGTTCGAGCGACACCTCGATGTACCGATGGTGGTCCTCGCCCTGGTGCCCAGCGTAGGAGCGCATCCCCTCTATGAAGAGCGTCACGACCGCGGCGTGGTCCGCTGGCGTGTACTGGCGGATGCGCATGCGCTGCTGCAACGAGGCGGCGGCGTCCGCTTCGCCATGCGGGACGGTGGACGTGGCATTTTGTGTCATGGGTGACTTGCTTGGCTATGTGAGCTGGTGGTGGACGTCTGATTGCACTTGTGGTGGCGACGACTGGTGTAAACGAAGACTGAGTGGATTGCGCGTTGTGTTACAAAACGTACTTTAGTGAAGCGTGTCAAAGGCAAAATACCGTACCGTACCGGTACTGTAAAATCAGATACTAGTACAGTACTAAAGTCCACCTTGGTGCCTTGACGAGCGAGAGCAGTCGCACCGACACTGCAACGCCTGAAATCCAAATTGATGCAAAGGACGACGAGCACACTTTCGAGGTGGAAAGACGAGCTCGAGGCCGATCTCACCCCACAAGCTCCAAAGTGACCGATTCGAAGACACTCAAGCTCGCGATTCCCAAGTGCCAACAAGTTCTGTTTGATCTGATATCGCACTTTAGTGAATGAGTCATTGATACGAAGTACAATATTTGACTGTTGGGTCAGTGAGCCAAACCTCACAGGCTCCGATTGCTGTAGTCGTGCACGTTGCCGTCTCCTCGAAGCGCAAAGCTCTGCTGCAGATCGAGCACCCTCAATGCTCAACTCGACCTGCACCAGAGCCTTGCGCTGCCATACTTGTTTGACAAGTCCGAAAAGCACGAAGGTCGCGGATCGCCGATCCGCGCAACAAGCTGCCCATAAACACGGGATGTCCGGATTATCACCGAATGGTCGTAAACAAACCCGACATTCTACATAGTACATGTATCGGTGTAAACAGCACCAAAGATGTCGGTCTCCCCCATTCAGCTGTCTACCGCACTCGCTCACTCTCCGATTTGCTTCACAAAAAACAACAGCCCCTAAGGGCCATCCACCAGCCTTAAAGTCAATAACCACACTCTGTAGCGGCAATGGTGCAGAGCGAAGCGACTTCCAGCGCCACAACGGCAGCAGCAAACCCACCGGTGATTGCGATCCGCCAATTCCGCGACGAAGACCTCGCGGCGCTCCGTCCGATCTTCGTAGACGGCTTCCCGCCGAGCCAGAGCGATACGAAAGCGATGGTGGAGGCGTACATCCAGAGCAGCTTCGACTCGGACCTCGGCCACGTCCGCACCCATTACAACGCGAACGGTGGCAACTTCTGGGTCGCGACCGCAGACTTTCAGACTGGCGAAGAGCCGCAGGTCGTGGGTATGGTGGGGCTCGACAAGCAGACGGACGGAGGGGGTGAGCTGCGCCGGATGTCGGTGAAGCGCGAGTTCCGGCGCTTCGGAGTCGGCAAGCTGCTCGTAACAGAGCTCGAGGCGTGGGCGAGGGCACACAAGTACGAGTACATTTCGCTCTCGACCGGCGAAGTCATGACGGCTGCGCAAGCGTTCTACCAGGCCATGGGGTTCAAGAAGAAGGGCGAGCGGGCAATCTCCCAGGAGCCCTTGTTCTTTGTCCACGACTTCGTTAAGCAGCTGCAGTAGTGACCACTGGACCATGCACCAGGAGGAGCTGCTGGGAGGTAGGAGGAAGAAGAAAGCGATAGAATTGACGTGACTAACATGCATCTCCCTTCGTGGTTGACTTGCTGGGCAATGAGCAAGTAGCCAGTCCGGTGTTGGAACTCCAGTGTGCGCATATATTTCACCCACAATGTATCCACCTAAATCAAAACACCCAAAATGTAGCTATCTACAGTATAATATACCGAATTTGAATGACAAGGACATTACCGTAAAAGTCGGCAAAGGTGCAACACACAGCAAAGGTGCAACAACGTATTTACACCAGCGTAAATACAATGGACAACCAAAAACAGAGAAAATGACACCCCCAAATGCCTGCCCTCTTTAAAACGATATTGTATTAATCAACTTTTTACAATGTTGCACCTTTGCCGACTTTTCCGGTAATGTCCTTGTCACTCAAATTCGGTCATCAGAACAAGATGCTGACGACGAGTTCGCCACATGGGTATCTCAAGCAGCACACAAACACACGCAGCTACCTACGTGCTACCGCCGCCACATTCAAGCAGTGAGGTGATTGGCCGCAAAGAGCACCCACGCCACGTGAATGCCCATGAAGAAGGCGCCGATGCTCCACGTCGGCAGCAGCAACACCAGCTACGCGCGTGCTGCAACCGCGCCGATCGCGATCGCTAACCACCGC
This sequence comes from Globisporangium uncinulatum, assembly GCA_023333755.1. NCBI lineage: Eukaryota > Oomycota > Peronosporomycetes > Pythiales > Pythiaceae > Globisporangium > Globisporangium uncinulatum. Next base: position 3,837 of record JAASFJ010000720.1, read on the forward strand.
ATGACAGAGTCCGCGAAAGACCAGCGCGACCAGCACCAGCACGTCTCAGCGCACCACGTTCGGCACATGGCGAAGCTGTCGGCAGTGGCATCGCGCGTGGGAGATGCGTCGTCCCTCAAGGCCACGATCAGTGCCAGAGCAAGCGCAGCGCACTCGATCGGTTCGAAGGCGCGCGTGGACAACGCGTTCAAGATCCGACCGAGCGCAGCCGCTGGAACGTCGTCTGTTCCTCGGCCACTGTCGTCTGGCGCGTCCAGGCCTCGCAAGATCGAGCCCACGCGCTTCCGCTACTTTTGTGCGTCGCCTGTGCTTGGAGCGATAGCTGGTGTCGTAGACAACGCGTCCTTCGTGATACTGACACGCTCGCACAATTTTTTCTCCCGACTTGTGTGGACCCAGACGACCGTGGCGATCTGCCGCTCCGTGTGAACTTTGCTGGCGCTGTCCGCAAGCTGCAGTGGCAAGTGGACATCACGAAGCTCGACTTCTGCCACTACCTCCCCATCTTCATGGAGGGCCTGCGCGACCTGGACGAGCCGTACCACTTCCTGGCACTCAACGGCACGATGGACCTGCTCGAGAAGGGCGAGACCCGCGTGCTCGCGTGTGTCGCGCACGTCGTGCCCCCCATGAAGCAGAACCTCTCGACGCGTCGCCCTGTGGTGCTCTGTGTGCAGCTCAAGGTGCTGCAAAAGATGGTGCAGTGTTGTCCGTACGTCGGCGAGGCGCTCGTACCGTACTACCGCCAGCTCCTCTCAGTCTGCAACCTCTTTATCACGAAGCGCGTCAACTGCGGCGACGCGATCGACTACGGGCAGCGGCGACAGGAGAACCTCGGCGACCTCATTCTCGAGACACTCAACGTGCTCGAGAGCCATGGCGGACCGGACGCCTTTGCCAACATCAAGTACGTAGCGAATCCTTGTCTCTGCACACGAGCGACTGAATGGCACACGTCTAAGCTCTCTCTCTTTAACGGCTCGGTCGACAGGTACATGATCCCAACGTACGAGACGTGCATCACCCATCGACGCCGATAGAGCACAGGAGACAGCGAGATGCTTGGCAACCTAATCATACACCACACATCCCACTGAGCCGCTTTCGGTCCTGAGCCTTCCTTCGGCAGTCAGTCTCCGTTCTCCTTCCTGCTGACTGCTCTCGCCCTGACTCTCGCTGTGATTCAGCTCACCTGCGTCGGGAGCAAGGCGATGAAGAAGAGCCGTCCAGTGCTTGCGCTGCTCCAAGTGGAAGACGAAGTCCGTGCACCGAGCAAACCGCGTGTCTCCAGCTACACGACTGGCCGCTCGCAGCGAAAGACGGCGGACAGCGACAGCGACAGTGACAGCGTGAACGACGACGACAAGATTGATGAGCTCGAGAACTCGTGCGACATTGGCGAGACGACGCTGCGCAAAGGGCCGATCCACATCAACCACACGGGGGTGACGTTCGTGTCCAAGCAGCTGCAGCACCCGAAGCACACGGCAGTCGACGACGACGACGCACTCTACCAGACCAAGCGCAAGGTGAGGGAGCGAGGAGGGCGACTTGGTGGCACCCACGTGTCTGCCGTGAGCACTGTGTCGCTGACTCTGTGTGTGGCTCATTCTTGTCTGAACTGCAGCTGATCGCACTTGAAGAGCTCGAGACGCTCGGACTCCTCGGTCGCGGGTGCTCGGGACACGTCGTGCGAGCGCGACACCAGCGCACGAACGCACTGTACGCGGTCAAGCTCGTGAACAACGTGTACGACAAGGCGAAGCGCGACCAGATGCTGACTGAGATCCGGACGCTGTACAGCGTCGAGAGTCCGTTCCTCGTCGCGTTCTACGGCGCGTACTTCAAGGACCACGCGCTGAGCCTCGTGCTCGAGTACTGCCAGGCCGGTTCGCTCGACAAGGTCATTGCCCACCAGCAGCGGCCGTTCCCAGAGCGTGTGATTGCGGCGATGGCGTTCCAGATGCTCCAAGGGCTGCTCCACCTCAAGCGCGCGCACCACTTCCACCGGGACGTCAAGCCCCAGAACATCCTCGCGACGGCGAACGGCACCGTCAAGCTCACGGACTTTGGCCTCGCACGCGAGCTCGGACACTCGCAGGACATGGCGCAGACGTTTGTCGGCACGTTCAAGTACATGTCCCCCGAGCGCGTGCAGAACCAGCCCTACGAGTACGAGCGCGTTGGTTGGGTTGAGTGGTGGGCTGCTGACTTAAGGAGCGCGCGAGCTCTGTTGCTCTCTAGCTACAAGTCGGACATCTGGAGCCTCGGCTTGGTGCTCATTGAGTGCGCGACGAAGCGCTTCCCGTACCACGCAGCACGGAGCTACATCGAGGTGCGTTCGTTCAGTCGGGTGACCAGTCTCCTTCAAGAGCTACGCCTTACAGACGTCCGTGGTGCTTGAAACCCACTCCCCAACCCACCCACTCGCAGGTCGTCCAGAGCATCATTGAATGCCCCGAGCCGACGCTCCCAGACGACACGGACGAGCGTGTGTTCTCGGCCGAGTTCCGGCACTTTGTCGCCCAGTGTCTTCGCAAGAACGTTCGTGCGAGTGCGCTCGTGTGTGTGTATGGGCGTAAGTATATGAAGAAGAGAGGCTAACAACGTTGACGATGTCACTCGGTGGTTGGGTGGGTTGGTGGGTTGGGGGCTGCAGCCTCAGAAGCGCGCGTCCGTTCAGGATCTGCTCGGCTCCGCGTGGCTCCAGATGCACGAGGCGACGGACGGTCCCGCGTGCATCCGCACGTGCGGCGCCTGGTTCGGGACCGGGAGCGTGGACAACGACGACAGGAGCTACGACGACGACGAGTACGAGATCGAGGAAGAGATCGAGTGAGTGAGAGAAGCTACCACTGAGCCTCCCTCAGAGCCGACAACACGGTCGTCTTCTCCATCTCTTCCTCTCTCGCTGGCTCGCGACATCTTTTTCACCTCCGCAAGCTACACGCGGCTCGGGTCCCTCGCGAGCAAATGTTCACGTGTTGGCTCTCGGGTCTTGCGACGGACGCGCAGAGCGACGAGCGCACTCGCGAGCACGACACCCGCAAAGAGTGCGACAGTGAGCACCAGCTCGTGGAACTGGCCTGACGACGCGAGACTGCGGCTGTCAGCCAAGAGACTGATGCGCTCGTGCTGCTGGCTCTGGATGAGCTCAATGCAGCCATCGAGTCGGCTTGCAAACTGCTGGAAACGGAGCGTGCCGACACCGGACGCCGCGTCCCAGCCGACTGTCGCGGCGTGGCTCCGCGAGCAGCACGCCATGTCGCGCGAGCCGCACGCAATGTCGCCCTCCGTTACGTCAGCAAAAACGTCTGGACAGACGTCGTAGAGCTGGTAGAGCAGCGGGTTGAGGAACCCGAGCGCGGGTTTCCCGACCATGAGCCGCTGCCGGTTCAGCAGCGCGACCATAGCAGCGACCAGCGGCGCCGACACGGACGTACCGTCGGTCGGGAACATCTTGCCGTTCTCAATGACGGGGAACGCGTGCCCAAGCGCTGCAATGTCTGGATACGCACGTCCGTCGACGTTAAAGAGCGATGCGATCCCAGCTGCTTGGGCGGACGCCAAGTACGGCTTGACCGCGCGGTCCTGGTACGTAGGACGGCTAAAGAGCTCGCTGAAGCCCCCACCAGACGTGATGAGCGCCCCGTCTTCTGTCGACGTCACGACTTCCCGAAACTTACCAGGCGCAACGGAGCTGTTGCGTCCCGTGTCGAATGACGTGGCTCCGACTGCAGTGACGTACGGCGACGACGCGGGAAAGTTCGCGAGGAAGCGCGTACAGGACGGGACGCCACAAAAGCCCGCGAGGTGGCTGCCCTGTGCGCCAGCGTCGCCGGCCGAGATGACCACCGTCACGCCCCGCATCGCTGCTTTCATGAGCTCACGGTTCACTGCGAGCGCGTACGCGCGTGGGACACTGCACTCGTCGTCTGTGTAGCTGATTGAGACGACTGCTGGCGGCGGGTTCCGGGCATTGACCTCTTGGAGGAACGCGAGGAACGGCTCCTGGTTGTCGGCTGCCTGGGGTCGCGAGTCGTCCCGCAAGTTCGTGTAACACACCATCTCGACACTCTCGCTCCGTGCGATCGCAGCTGCGACTTGGATGTCGAGCGATGCTTCGCCTGTCGCCCGCGTCGCAGCGGACCCTGGCCGCCCAGCGACACAGTCGCCCCGGGTCGCAGGCATTCGTGGGTGCGTGCGGGCGAACGCCGGGTCGTACGTCGTCAGGAACGCTGTCAGGTCCGGCTCCGAGTAGAACTCGTGCAAGAACGAGCCAATCACGAGCGTGTTGTGCGCGTGCGAGCCATTGAGAGTGAGGTCGTCTGGGATGTCGTACTGTGTACGGATCATGGCCGGTGTGACTACGTTGCGCTTCGCTGCGTCCAGCGTGTAGTGTTTGACTGCGAATGGGTCGCCGTTCTGGGCCATGTACTGGGCCTGGACTTCGGTGGGGAAGCTCTCCAGGCCGTCAATGTACACGACGTGGCGCTCGAGCGCGCCTGGGAGGCTGTAGCTGTCACGAGGACGCACGACAGTGAGGCCTGCGACGTGTGTGTGGGCAAATGTATAGAGCTCTGTCGCGAAGAGCGACTCGGCAGTCGCAGCTGCCATCCGCAGCATCCACACGTCGCGCGCGTCATTCACCACAGCGTCAAGGCCGCCAATGGACATAACGAGCGCATTGAGCGCTTGTGTGGCCTCTGCGTGTGGTGCCCAGAGCTCTGCGAGCTCTGTGGACGCGCGTGTGTACTGCCCGTACGTGGGTGACGCGACGTCTGCGATTGCGTGCACGCGCGCCTCAAGCTCTGCGTCAGAGCGCGCAGCTGCCAGCGTCACGCGGAACGTCACGCGCTGCGTGGGCGACGCACGCTGCAGCCGCGTCCAACGCTCCGTGCGCGCGTTCTGCACGCTCCTGCGCGGCGCCATGATCCTTGAAGTGTCGTGTCGAACGGCGCCGATTCGGAAGTGGCGGTGGTTTGTTCAGGAGTGCATCCATGCTGGGAACCGTTCATTCGACTTGTACTATCGTAATTAGTAGGTGAGAGTCGAATTCGGAAATAAGCGAGGGTACTCTTGACTTGGGTCTTTTCGACCATTCGGCTCCCACAAGTACGAAAACCAAACCGACCTGGAAGAGGAGAGAGCCATGTCTGCGTTCGGCGCGCCTGCAGCAGCAACGGGGGGCTACCCGAACCCAAACAACGACTACACGGTGCCGACGCCCATCAACGATGGTATCGCGGACCTCGCGTGGTCGCCCACTGCGAACGTGCTCGTGGCCGGCAGCTGGGACAACCACGTGCGCTGCTGGGAGGTCCAGCAGCAAGGCACGCAGTTCAACGCCGTGCCCAAGGCGCAGATCACGCACGACGGTCCAGTGCTCTGCACAGCGTTCAGCGCGGTACGTCCTCGTCCTGCGTGTGGGTTTTTGTATGTGTGAGAAGTGCATGAACGTCACGGCGAAGTGGGTTTTTGTTAAATGTGTGTGTGGTGACGCTGAGTAGGACGGCAGCGCCGTATTCTCGGGCTCGTGCGACAAGACCGCCAAGATGTGGACGCTCAACGGGCCTGCGCAGGGCCAGCAGATCGCAGTGGTGCGTCCGTGTGGGGTTTTGCGTATGCGAAAGACCAGCGAGCGTGGGTTGATGTGAGTGGGTTGATATGTGAATAACCCAACCCACCTACGCAAAAACCCAGCACGACGCGCCGATCCGCACGATCGCAGCGATCCAAGAAGCAAACTGTGTGGTGACGGGCAGCTGGGACAAGACGCTCAAGTACTGGGACACGCGGTCGCCGACGCCGATGGGGACGCTCCAGCTCTCGGAGCGCGTGTACGCGATGGACGTGAAGGCGCCGCTGCTCGTGGTCGCAACCGCCGACCGACTCGTGCACGTCGTGGACATTCGGCAGCCGTCGACGATCTACAAGACGATCACGTCGAACCTCAAGTTCCAGACGCGCACAGTCGCGTGCTTTCCAGACGCGACCGGCTTTGCGATTGGCTCGATCGAAGGCCGAGTCGCTGTTCAGCACGTGGAAGAGAAGGACAAGCGGAACGACTTTGCGTTTAAAGCGCACAGAGAAGGCGCGGACATTTATCCTGTGAGCAGCATTGCGTTCCACCCGTTCGGCACGTTCTCGACCACTGGCGGCGACGGCACGTACTGTTTCTGGGACAAGGACGCGCGCCAGAAGCTCAAGACGTTCGCCAAGTGGTGCGTTCTGGCACTAAATGTCACTAAAATGGGGTAGTGGGCACTAACACGCCTCGTGTGTGTGTGTCCAGCAACCAAACGATCCCAGTCGGCAAGTTCAACACGCGGGGCGACATCTTTGCGTACGCCGTGTCGTACGACTGGTCCGGCGGCGCGGAGAAGTACAACCCGAACCAGCCGAGCGTGCTCCGTCTCCACAGCGTCTCGGAGGCCGAGATCAAGCAGAAGAAGAAGCCTGGTGCGTATGTGCACTGAGCTGCGTACAGGTCGGTAGTCGCCACTGACGCTCTCACTCTCGCTCTCTCTTGGTCTGCTGTGGCCGCAGGCATCCGCTAAGCTGTCGGTCCCACTTACGTTAGGAGCGTCGCCAATTTCCCGCTCGTCACTCGCCATTTGAATGCCAACTGGAGTGGACGCGCCCGTCGACTGACATTCACTCCGAAACGACCATCACTCCTCTGCATTCCTCCATTTTTTCACTATGGCGTGGCGTCGAGCCGGTCGAGCGCGTTTTGGGCCTCCTGCAGTCCATTCTGCGCTGCCAACTGATAGTACTGGGCCGCTTTCCCATGGTCTTTCACGACGCCGCGGCCGTGCTCAAAGAGCTGCGCGAGGCAGAGCTGCGCTTCCGGGACGCCGCCTTCCGCCGCCAAGAAGAAGAACTGCGCCGCTTGCTCCACGTCACACGGGACCCCACGACCGAGCAGAAAGCACGCGCCGAGGTCGAACTGAGCGAGCGCGAGCCCTGCGTCTGCTGCCCACTGTAAGTGCGCCACTGCCCTGTCTACGTCCGGCGCAATCCCTGCTGCCTCTCGACCATGGAGGAAGACGCTGCCGAGCGCTCGGTGCGCTTCCGGCACGTCTTTCGCGGCCGCTTGCTCGTACAGCGCCACTGCACGTGAGGCGTCGGCTAGGACGTGCTCGCCACGCTCGTAGACGACTGCGAGGTCGTAGCTGGCAGCGGCGTGGCCGCTCTCCGCTGCGCGCGCCCAGTAGCGAACGGCGCTACCCACGTCCTCGTTGTCACAGAACAGGAGCTTCCCGAGTTCGTGGCAGCTGCCAGCGTGGCCAGCGTCGGCTGCTTGCCGCAGAAACTGACGCGCCAAGTGCTCGTCACGCACGACGTCATCATGACCGCGCAAGTAGAGCTGGCCGAGCGCGCTCTGTGCCTTTGCGTGGCCACACAACGCGGCGTTTGTCCAGTGGAGCACGGCACGGCGCGCGCTTTTGGGGGTGTCGTTGCGGCCAACAAAGTGCTGCACGCCGAGCGCGTACTCGGCGTCTGCGTCGTTTGAAGTGGGCGGCGGCGGTTGCGAAGAAGAGGAAGAAAAGGACGCGCCAGGAGCGCGCAGGAGACGGGAAACGGTGCGACCTGGCGGCGGCAGCAGCCGACGCTCGACGATGGCGAAGTGGAGCCGCAGCATTTTTGATGTGGACCTCTTGGTTTGGCAGGTTTCAATACCGGTATCATACTGTACTGTATCGGTGGCATTCAATTATCGAGCCATTTCAAAATCGAAAAAGTAATGGGCAGCAGACAGCGTGACAGCGTCTTCAAGGTGCGGCGTGCTTCCAGCGGCTGATGCCGCCACCAGCAGCTCAACGTTCGAGTCGGATGGATAGAATGACTCACGCGTGTGACGCGACTGCAGGGCCGCGTGAAGCGCCTTCTGCGCGAGCAGGAAGACATGGGGCAGGTGGCAGACTCGGCCGTCCAATGCGTCGGTGCGTCGGCGCGAGTGGGTGATTGGGTGGGTGATTGATTGCGTATGCAGCGGGATATAACCTGTCGTGGGGTACGCGTACGCTGTGCGCCAAAGGAAGTGGCTGCCGTGGAGGCGCTCGCGCGCGACCTCGGCCGTCAGCTGCAGGCACAACAGGACGAACACAATGACAGTGGTGGCCATGGAGTCATCACGCCCATCGAGCTGTACGTGTGATATTCATGCGCTTGGGCGCTGTATAAACTACTAAGTACGAACGTACTCTTGGTGCGCACTTAGGAAACGGGTGGTGCTCGCCGACCCGTCACTCGCGTTCCTCCACAGCGCAGTCGAAGGGATCGACGAACGCGACGCCAAGTACCATAAACGGGCGACACGCAAGCGGAAAGCGACCGCAGCAGCAGGTGCGACGACGGCTGCTAAACCAGCGGCGAAGAAGAAGACGAAGCGACCGACTGGCGCTATCGCCTTAGAGCAAACCCCAACTCCGATACTGGCTGCAGCGCTTGCGATCGACGAAGACGACGATTACGACGAGAGCGACAGCGAGTGACCGACCGACCGACCGACCGACTTGACGGAGGAACGAGGCGTGTCCAATGAGCTTTCCTATTCACTTCCTCCTTCTCTCCAGTCTCGTACTGTACTGTAGGTCTTTCCCTTCCCACGTAAGCGGTCGGGTCGCTACGTCGACTGGGCGTCCCGCAGCGTCTGCCACGTCGGCCCCAGCAGCGAGTCCCGTGACGACGAGCGACGGATCGGCATCGCCCCTGTCGCCCCTGTCCCACTCCCACTGCTACTGCTCGCCTCACTGAAGAAGTGCTCGTGCATGCGCGCGACCACGTCGTCAGCATTCGTCTGCTGGAGCACAAACGACAGGTTCAAGTCCTCAGCCGATTCGCTCAGCAGCAGCACGTCGTAGCCTTCAAGCACGCCAAAGACGCGCCCTAAGTCCGCGAGTGACTTGCGCAGCCGCCGGCCGACGATCGACACGACCGAACAGGCTTCAAAGACCTGCACTTTCGAGTGCGCGTCGAGCGCTTCCAAGAGCTGCTGGAACGGCACACCGCCGACGCCGCCCGGGATGTGGTCGAGTGTGACCGTGACGGAGAACTGCGACGTCGCGATCAAGTCGACTGAGATGCCGAGCCGCTCGAACGGCGCAAAGACCGTCGCGAGGAAGCCCGAGGCGCCGCACATGTCGAACGCAGTGATGCTGAGCGTCGTCATGTGCTGGCGACGCACGACGGCGAGGATCTTGGGGCTCGCCGAGTCGGTTTCGCCGCTCGGTCGGATCGTCGTCTTGGCGCCGTTCGGGTCGTTCGTATTGCGGATCTCGACCGGCACAGATGCCCACTGCGCAGGCACAATGCAGCGTGGGTGGAGCACCTTGGCGCCCATGGCCGCGAGCTCCTGGGCTTCGCGGTAGTCCAAGCTCTTGATGAGCCGCGCGTCGGACACATGGCGTGGGTCGCTCGTAAACATCCCGTGCACGTCGGTCCAGATCTCGTATCGCGTGGCTTGCAAGAGCGCAGCAAAGAGCGAACCGGACGTGTCGCTACCGCCCCGTCCGAGCACGCACGTCGCGCCGTCGCTCGTGCTCGCAATGAAGCCCTGAGTGAGGACAACGCGCTTGCCTGCGCTCGCAGCGGTCGCTTGACCAACGTCCTGGCGGGGGAGCACTTCCGCCTGCAAGTACCGGTCTTCCTCAGACTTGGAGCTCGCGGCGTCGCTCACGAGGAGCTCCCGGGCGTCTACGCGCTGAACGTCAGTGAGGCCAAAGTGGTGCATGATACAGACGCCGAGGTGCGTCGAGAGGAGCTCGCCGAACGCGAGCACGCGCGCTTGGATGCGCGGAGACGCCTCCTCCGTGAGCTTAATGCCCTCGAGGATGCGCACGAGGCTCTTGAACTCGTGCAGCAGCGGGTGGAGGCTGTCGGGGATGCTCGGGTCAATCGCAGCGGGCGCGAACGACTCACCACCGAGCACGGACCGCAGCCAGCGCTGGAGCCACGCGTCGTAGGCGTCCAACGCGCTGCTCACGCCTTGGAGCTCGGGGAACAGCCCCACCTCGTGGGCAAGCGCAAAGTGCTGCGTGAGCAGCCGCGTGACGACGTCCGCGTGGCTACTGCTGGCGCGACTCGCGATCGCGATCGCCTCAGTGAGCCGGTTTGTCACCTGCGTGAGCGCTGAGATCGTGACCCAGACGTTCGGCGCGTCGTCGCTCTGCAGGTGCTGCTGCACTTGCTCGCAGATGCAGCGCCAGCGTGCAGCGGTCGAGACGCTCGTGCCGCCGAACTTGAGCACCACCCACGCCATCGGAATGAATGACCACCAACTGGTTCAGATGAAACCGCACTTGAAACGGCGAATGCGAAACTGAATCGTACCTTTTGGCTGGTTCCTCAATTGACCTGGAATTAAGGTGGAATATTCTTGTGGTGAATTGAGTTGCTCCTTACTGAAACCAAGTACTAATCTAAAAGAACCTGAAATCGGAGCTTCTCGTCTGGGAAGAAATGATGACAATGGCATCATCAACTCGAGTGTCTTTGTTGGTGGGATCTCTTGGGCAACGTCGTAACTCGCAACGCGAGCTCGTTGGGTAGCGTATGGCGACCAGAAGACCACGTTGGTACTTAGGAGCGGGAGCAGCGTTTAGAGCTGCAGCCATGGCGCACGCCGATCGTGCTGGCAATTATCGCCATCTGCTCGTGGTCGGATGTTGTTTTTTGTATGTGGTGTCTCGGAGGTCGAGTGTATCAAGAAGGAAGGTGGGGAAGTGACGGATTTGGCCGCTCACTACTCGCCCGCGCCCCAGCGCTTCTCGTCCGCCACCTGCGCGCCAAAGATGTCGAGCATGAGAAAGTCGCGCACGAGCGGACGGCGACTCATCGACTGCTGGGCCAGCAGCCGCGCGAGGCTCTGCTCAAGCTGCTGTCTTCGCTCTTCCAGCGCCGGCAGCTGCGTGACTTTGAACCACGTCTTGGGCGGCAGCTCCCACGCAAACCCACTATGTGTCTCTAGGTCGTCTGTGAGTGCGGCACTGGCTGTTGTCTCGTCGCTCTCGTCGGCGCTGCCAGTCTGTGGCTCTGTCGTGTCGCTTCCGTCACTTCGTTGGAGCGCACTCGCGAGCGCGACAAACTCTGAGAAGCGCCGCTCGAGCTCAAATTGCTGCGGCGGGTCGCTGCACGTCGATAGCGCAATCGTGTACGTCGTGAAGCCGTCGCTCGTCTCGCGGAAGCACGGAACCGACGCGGTGAACGCGCGAAAGTGCCCGTCGGGTCGGTCGCTGGGGAGCTCATCAGAGCTCACAAAGCGGGTGCAAAAGTCCGGCAGTGTTGCACGACAGACGATGACGAGCTCATCGTCGTCGTCGTCGTCGTCGTCGCTGACGTTTTCATCCTGCTGGCTGTCAGGGGTGGCAGTCGATGGGGTCTCGAGCTGCACGCGCACAGCGAGGAGCGGCTCGAGCGGCGCTGCTGTGAGTGTTGCGAGCACTGGAGCGCCTTCCAGCTCGAGCTTGTTGCTCGCGCGGCGTTGGGCACGCTGGCGGCGGTCGCGCGCACGCTTCGTGGAGAGAACTGTTCGCTTGTCGCCGGCCATGGCAGTTGGAAGGAGGACAGTGTGCGAGGGTGGTGGCGCGTGTGGTTGGTTGTTTTCGAGGAAGAGAAGAATTGGAGACTGAAAGCATTCCAGCGACCTTGGTCGAAGTGGCGTGGCTGCTTCAAGCTTTACTTGAAGCTGAAGCAGCACCAACCTGAATGCATGCGTGCGCTTCTCGACGGTTAGGGTTCCGCGACAGGCATGTCCTAAATCTAGGCTTCACCCGAGAATAGGACACGTCTCAGATAAGGGACTTTTCACAGGTAACCCAAGACGTGAAGGCGCATAGTGAGCGGCACCCACATGATCTTACATACTCGGCGGGCCCAGCGAGTTAGTTGCGCTGCAGCGCAACACTGTCCAGTACATTCAATATTGTTCTTTCGAGCGCCAAGGCCAAAGGGCTGAGAGCGTGAGTGAAACACCTACAAGTTACCGACCTGAAAAGAGTCCCTGTTTAGAGAACCCGATTGTTGAGTCCCTGATTTAGGAATTTCCCTTTGACGACGCTCTCTGGAGAAGACGGAGCCATGTCGATGTCGTCGTCGACTGGACGTCGTTCAGGACAATTTTGCGACAGCGCGACCAGCGACGCCTCGAGCGTCACGCAAAGCAAAGCAAAGCTCGCGAAGCGATGCTCTTCGTCAGAGCAAATCTAAAGACCACCTGACCACAATCGAGAAGCACCATTTCAGCAAACACACACAAACAACAGCTCATACACCCCTGGTCAAAATTATAAAACCACACACTCTGTTGCTCGTAACTTTTGAACGACTGCGTATTTAAGCTCGCTGTTTGGATATGATGTTTGCTAGTGTGAGCTTGTCCGGGGACACGTGCAATCGCGCTCAAAATCGACGTTCGGGAGCTCTCACATTCAATTTGCAAGTTTTATAGTGTGGCCAAAAAGATAAAACCAAAAAGCATACACAAATCAAGATATAATTCCGTCCTTATTTAAGTTTAATTGAGTGACTAAGAGAACTCATTCACGAAGACCATGGGAAGACGGAAAGCGCTGTCAGACTACGACCGCGGACGCGTACACAGCTTTCACGAAACAGGGTTGAGCAACCGAGAGATCGCGCGACTCATCAACCGCTCCGCGGCGTGTGTGCGCAATGCATTGCAGCCGACAAGCGTGAAGAAAACAAGGGGAAGGAAGCCGATGCTCTCCGCTCGGGAAATCCGA
>JAASFJ010000721.1:0-16575 GCA_023333755.1 Globisporangium uncinulatum
GGAGCGTCACGACACCAAGAGAGAGCGTGAGAGTGGGAGTGGGAGTGTTACCACCCGACAGGCACACGATACGTACGAGCAGCAGCACAACATTGACGTTGTAATGCACGCACACGTTCGTTTCCTCCAGAGTCGTTAGCTAGCATACAATACGACATACTTCTCGACCACACCGGTCAGCACCGCCTCCACCGTCTCTCCTGTCGTCACGAGAGCAGCGCTAATCGAATGACCACCATCGCTCGAAATCACATTTGGTGCTCTTCTTGCTCTCCTTCGAGCGGCTTCAACACGAACCTCGATTCACCAACGGGTTGACATGATGTACCCACCACTCGCGTCTCACTTTGAGTCTGAAGCCTTGTGGTCTGCACATCAGCTTTTTTCTGAACATTTTCGATTTGGCCCCGAAAGTCCGAAAGTCCGGGAGGGTGTTGTGCATTTGATTGATGCGCTTGCCAACCTGGAAGCATCTCATGGGCTTCCGCGTTGTTAGCTTCGCGTCGTCGTCGTCCTCACCAACCGCCAGCGCGTTCCCTCGCGAGCGCGTGCGCGTGCGGCTCTCACCGGCTTTCAACCGCGCGCCCCACGCGGACGCTGCTCTGGAAGCTTCGATCGACACTGCGTGGAGCACTCGGCTCCGCCACCACCCCCAGCTCTTCAACGCATCCAAGTTTCGCTTGAGTGATTGGCAGATTCACGCAGACGCCCGCAAAGACGGAAGCGACCGCGTGCTTGAGCTCGCGTGGGGTGTGACCGACTACAAAACGTACTTAGGCACGTGCTGCTCGCCACAGAGCGCGCAGTTCCGCTCAGCAGCGGCGGCCAACGGCAGCGACGAGTGGGCGAGTTTGTCGCGCAAAGTCGGCGTTGCGGCCGTGGTGGTGACGTCAGACGCACGTGTGGCACTCATCCGACGCAGCCACGCGGTCGGCGTGTACCCCGACCTGCTGGATACGCCAGGGGGCCACCCCGAGCCTTCAGTACGTCGCGTCTCTCGTTAGAGGATGGGGAAGTGTACGAACCTGTGTGTGCTGACCTGACCTTGAACACTGTGTGCGTACGTGCTGTTGTGGGCAGCACATTGGCTTGAGTATTGAGACCCTCGCAGTGCTCAAGACTGAGGAACAGAAGCGTGCGATGGAGGACGCAGCTGTGCGCGAGTTCTTTGCGTCCATTGTGAACGAAGTGGACGAAGAGATCAACTTACCAGAGGCGGACTTGACACCACCGCTGCTGCTTGGCGTCGTGCTGCAGTCGGACGCGTGCACACCGAGCTTCTGTACGAGAGAGGGAGAGAGAGAGAGCTAGAGGGTATGTGGGAATGGCGGCTTACTGATGCTTCTGTTTGCTGTGGGAACAGCGTTCTTCATGCGCACGAAGCGGTCCGCAGACGAGGTCTTGGCGCTCTATCGTGCAGGTCCAAAGGACCGCTTCGAGTCCTCGACGCTCGAGCTGATTGACGCAACGGAGCTGCTGGGTGACGACAACACAGCGTTCATGTACGAGTGGATGGAAGGCTCCAATTATCATCATATGCAGGCAAGTGGTTCGCTTCTAACGCTGTATGCTACGGTGTACACTACTACTGTCCAGGGAGCAGCTCACACCGTCTGCGAGAGGCAGTCTCCAGCTCTGGAAGGAGTACGTGGAACGACAGGGACTGGATGTGGCGACCACTGCAGCCATGTAAAGAACCAGCTCAGACAACGTCCATGATGAGAGCGACGCCTGCGAGCACCCAGCGTGCAGGCGGGGACTTGGTCTTGAGCTGCGCTGAGAAGACGTACGTGGGCCCACGCATCTCTGTCTTGTAGCACGGGCAGATGAACGAGCCTTTCACGTCAAGCTTGTCGGACGCGACCGCCTTGCAGTTGATCACGGGCATGATACTGAACATCTCCTTCGGGTTCGACTTGTCGACCGTGCTGTTCGTCGCGTCCCACCGCGCGCCCATGAGGGCGAGGCCGTGCACGTACGCGCCGTCGCGAGACGCTGCGTCGATCTCACCGCTCTTGCGCTTGAGCACGTCGGTCTGGACGACGAGCTTGTCGAGTTCCCATTGGTTCTTCTGTGCCGTGACCTGCATGATCGCAGTGAGGAACGACTGCGGGTTGATCATCCCAGAGAGCCACGTCACGCGCGGGATCTCGGCCGGGTTCTGCGTCCACTCTTCGAGCTGCTGGAGCCGCGCTTCGAGGTTCGTGAGCCACGACCCAAGCGGCCGGAGCGACGGGAACGCGAGCTTCTCCCACGACTTGGGCACGCGGTCGAGGAAGAGCGACTCTTGCACGGCCTCCATCGCGTCCGACATGGTGAGCTCGCCAGCAAAGCCCAGCTGGAGCTCGTTGAGCGACCGGGCGATCTCCACGAGCAGTCCGTTCATCGTCTCGCACTCTTGCAGAAAGACGTTCTGGTACGGCCCCATCTCTTCGAGACTCCGTGCGACGTCGTCGCACTCGAACTTCTTCTCGCCCACGCGTGCGAGGACCATGTCGAGTCCTGCGCGTGCGATCTCCGTTGGGCTCATCGCAGCGTCGCCTGCTGCGGCGTCCCGAGGCTGGAGCTCCATGAGCGTCCGGAAGAGACTCTCACTCTGCGTCGTGCGAAAGTCAATCTCAGCGTTCGGGTGCAACCCAAACGCGAGCGGCGAGTCCGTCTTGAGCTCCGTCTCAATGTGCTCGAGGTACTTGTCGTACGACGACGGTGCAAGACAGAGGAACGACGGACCTTTCTCGTCGCCCACGAACGGGAACATCTCCATCTCGTCCAGGAGCTCGTCGCGCATGTAGAACTCGAGGTACGTCGTGGCGAGGAGCCGGTCAAAGTCGTTGACAATGTGACCGCCGTACATGATCTCGCCAAAGATGTAGCGCAAGTCGGCCCACGGGATCTTCCCTCCAGCCGAGTTCTCGAGGTAGTTCTGGAGGCAAATGGCCGAGTCCCGGAGGTCGCCGAGCGAGAACGGGTAGAGCATGTTGTACCCAAGTGGGCCGTACATCTTGCGCTCCATGAGGACGGCGTGGAAGTGGCAGAGCCCAAAGAGGATCGACTTGACTTTCCCTTCCGCCTCTTCGATCGCTTCTTTCGGGAAGCTCACGAACGCACGCTTAAGGTTCGCTTTGAGCCCAGATGGCGGCTCGTTTGTGAGCTTGATGCACCGGTTGAGCACGCCAATTGGGATCGCATTCGACGGGTCCGACGTCAAGAAGAGCCGGAAGTGTTTGTGTGAACCTTCGAGCGCGAACTCGTCGAGCTTCTTCTCGAGCGCAACGAGCCAGCGAGGCATGAGGTGGATGTTGTTGAGGATGACCCAGTGGCCGTTCCGGTGTGCGACTTCGAGCCGGTCCATTGCGAACACGTCTTGACCCTGGCCCATGGACACGTTGTGGTAGCTCACACCCCGCTCAAAGCCGTACTTGACACTGAGCTTGTCGACGCCCGCAACAACGTCTGCACCTGGCGACAGGATGAAGTAGAGCGGTGTCGTCGGTGTCGAGTCCAAGTACGAGTTGTCCATGACCTGGATCGAGTTGAGTGCCGAGTCGCAGTCACAGTAGTTGCTCCCGTTTGGGAGCACGTGACGCACAAACTCGTTCACTGCGACGGTCATGCGGTCCGGTCGCAAACAGCGTACGACGAGCAGCTTGAGGAACGGCGTGCGGTCGAGACCGGACCAGTCGAGCGGGAGCTTCTCGGACTCGGGCGTCACGTGGTTGTACCACTCACGGAACCGCGACGACGCTTCTTTGAGGTCCTGCGGCATCTTTTGGAACTCGTCGAGCGCTGCGAGCGCGTTGATTGCGATCCACTGTGCGTTTGGGAGCCAGTCAATCGGGTTGGGCTCGGCTTCGCTGTCGCCGCCGCCACCGCCTGCAGCGACTTTCTTGGGCCCCCGGAGGAGAAACTGCATGTAGTTCTCTTGCACCCGCGCATCGTCGCCGAGGATACCGCGCTTCATGAGGTTGAACGTGAGCTGGGAGAGGAAGATGAGCTTGTGGGCTTCAAAGAGGCCGCGCGAGACCCACGTGAAGACTGTGAGTCGGAGTGACTCGCGCAGGTTCAGTACACGCTCGCTCTGCTTCTCAGCCGCCGTCGCACGGTCGATGGCGCTGTAGAAGAACGTGACGAACGAGTCGAGGCTGTAGCGGTACATGTGGTCGATCGCACTGAGCGTGGTGAGGAGGAAGTAGAGCATCGCGCCTTCTGCTGCCACTGGCCGGTAGAGCTCTCGCGTGTTGTTGATCACGACCTCCGTCTCCTGGTTCTTGCGCACCGAGATAGAGATCTCGGTCGCTTTCTTCTTCGTCTCTTCGAGGCTTTCAATGAGCGGCACGTCGCTCAGAATGTCGTCTGGTGCGTTCGCGAGCCGCTCCAGGAGCTGGTCTTCGAGTTCCACGAGGTCGATCTTGAACTTCTGGAACGCGAGCACGAGCTCCTGCTTCTGCCGCTCGAGCTCCGGTTGCTCTTTCTTCACGACTTTCTCGAGCAGCTGGTCCTCCAGTCCGCTCTCTGTCGCAATGAAGTTGATGAGCGTGCACTGGGCTGCGATCTCAGGCTTGTAGTGCGGGTTTGAGAGCTTCGTCTGGAGGTACATGAAGAACCCGGCGTCGTACTGCACCTCTTCACCGGCGAGCTTCAGGAATAGGTTCGAGCCTTTCTTGTACACTGCTCGGCTCAGCACCGGGTCGAGCGTCGCGTCGATCTCTTCGTCAATGTTCTCAATGATCACGACATGGCCGTTCACGATCGCGGCTTCCATCTTCCGGAGCCACTGGTGCTGGCTCAGCTGGAGGACGACGAGGCCCCGGTCTTTCTCTTTCTCCCGCAGCCACTTGATGCCTTGGAGCTGCGGATCAATCACAAGCGGCCACCGCTTGCAGTTCGTAATCACTGCGCCGTTCTCGATCGAGATCCGGTCGGCCGGGAGCCCGTCGCTGATCATCTTGGCGTTCTTGCCCTCGGTCGTAAGCATCGCCATCGGGTCAATGCCGTCGGTGATCGGAATGCCCTTTGCAACGAGGTCAGGAAACCACGTAAGCTGCCACAGCTCCTTCCGGACCGCCTGGTCGAACGCGCCAATGTACGACACGAACGCTGCAGCGAGGAGCGAGTTGCCGACGACCATCACGCCCGAGTGCTTGAGCTGCTCGATCTCAATGCCCCACCGCTCGTTCTCGCTCGCGAGTCCGTTCACGAGCTTCCCGGCCAGCACGAGGCGGTTCTCGCACGACTCTTTCATCTGCTCGACCTTGAGCTTCTCCTCAGTCGCTTGTCGCAGCGTGTTCTCAAGCGCTTCGAGCCGCTTCTGCACCTCAGCGACCTGTCCCATAGCCTTGGCGAGCTGCTCCTCAGCTTCCTCTTTCTTCTTCCGAGACGCCTCGAGCGAGTCCATGAGCGGCTTCACACGGACGTAGATGCGGTTGAACGTGTAGATGTTGACGACCCACGAGCAAATGTTCGCTGCTGCGGAGCTCTTGCTCGCCATCTTCTCGGCTGTGAACTCTGGGTCCGCGATCAGCGGCTCGATGCGCGCAATGTCGGCTTCCGGGATGTCTTCGCCTCGGAACTCCTTGAGCGCGTCGAGGAACGCGCCGGCGTTGTTCATCATCTTCTTCGCGCGGTCCCACTTGTGGTTCTTGTACTCCTTCTCGACGAGGATCAAGCACGCTTTCGTCACGTTCTCGACCCCGCCAGGCGGCTTTGGGAGGCTCTTGAGCTCCGTGATTGCGGGCTTCGAGAGGCAGTCGACAGCTGCGGCGGCGGCGTCCATCGCGGGCTTGGCCTGGCTCAGCTCAGTTTCCGCCTCGGCCGCGAGCTCTGCAGCAGCAGCGCTCGCTGCCTCGGCTTTGTGCTTCTCGAGCGTCGCGAACTCTTGCTGGACCTCTGCGCCTGCTTTCTCGTGGCCCATCTGCTCGAGGAGCTGGTCAGTTGACGCCTGCTTCTCCGCGACCTTGAGCATCGTGTGCTTGAGGTCGACTTGGAGCTCTGCGACGTCAGCTGACGTCTTGCGGAGCGTCGAGAGCCCGTCGTCGAGCCGCGTGATCTGGCGCTGGATGTCCTCTTTCTTCTGCTTGAGGAGGATCTCGTAGAAGCTAATGAGCTCGAGGAAGCTCTTGGGCGTGACGTAGTTGTACCGACGCTGCGTCTCAAAGTACCGTCGACTCATGTCGGTGACTGAGATGTGGACGTCGGCCATGTGGTTTGCGAGGCTGTGCTTGAGCGGAGCGTCGCCAATGTCCTCCACCTTGTCGAGGAAGCTCGTGGCGACCCGTACGAGCGCATCACGCGGCCATGGGTGGAACCAGTCGATCACTGTGCAATTCACAAGCCCTGGGAACCGCCGAGCGCGCACACGAAAGACCGCACCCACGGGTGAGAAGCAGAGCACAATGCGAAAGTTGAGCCGGATGCGCAGCAGGAGAAAGTCCAGGAGCGTGTCGGTCGTGTCGGGGACGCCGTTCGCTTTCGCTTCGCCCCGAAGGGCGCCGAGGAGGCCGTCGAGGTCTTCTTTCGGGAACAGGTCGGGGATCCACCCGGACGAGAGCATGTCGTTGATGTAGACAAGAAAGCGCTCGTTCACGATCTGTGAGTCTGTGATGAGGAACACGAGCGGGAGGCCCTGGATGCCGGCGACTTTGAACATCTCAGCGAGGTTCTCTTTCAAGTCTTCGATGCGGAAGTTCGACGTGACAGAGAGCTGGCGGACTTCAAAGCCGCAAATGTGCGACGCAAGGCGCGACAGCGACTGCTTCCCGCTCCCACCGACGCCAATGAGCATTGCGTTCCCGCCTGGGTTCCCAATGATGCGGCAGATGCGCGTGACGTGCTCCATCGCGTTGTCAAAGAGCTCGAGGTTCATCATCGAGTACTTGGAGTTGTAGTCGTCCAGCTGCTCGACGAGGACCTTGTTGAGCTGCCGCATCGAATCCACTGCCACGTACGCGCTGTCGGCGCCAGCAACTGGCGTTGCGAACGATGTAAAGATATTGATGTTTGTGTTCGCGCCACCGCCACTGCTGTCGCTGTCACCTCCTGTCGCAGTCGCCGCTGGTGGCGGGTGGTCGTTGAAGAGCGCGACGTGATCGACGTCCGGGAGTGTCTTCTTGGCAATCTCGCGGATGCGGTCGTTGAACTTGACAATGTCGTCGTCGTTGATGAGCCGGTCGCAGAAGACGCGCGTGCACTCGTGCACCCAGAGACGCGCAAAGTGCGCGACTGTCGGGAAGAACTCGCCTCGTGAGCGCGTGAGGCCTTGGAAGACGTTCGAGAGCTCGCGCATGTTCCAGTTGTACACAAACTTTGTCGCACTCGGGAGAAACCGGTTCGCAATGTCTTCGTGAAGGAGGATCGAGACAGCGACAATGGCGTCGCATGCACTCGCGCACGCAGCTGAGAAGCCGGCGCTCTGGAAGTGGCCTTTCAGCACAGAGCTGTAGATCGTCTTGAGGTCCTCTCGGCTCGGCATCATGCACGCAAATAGCGCGTAGTGGCGCTGCAAGCGCTCGTCAATGATGAACGACCCAGCGGTCGGGTTCATTGCCGAGAGGTACTGGACGTCGACGATTTCTTTCCGGAAGCCCAAGTCTGTCCGGTCAAAGATCGTGCGGTAGTCCATGTGCTGCCGCAAGAGCGCGAGTGCGTTCTGCGTCCCGTACGTCTCAATGTACGGCAAGTTGAGGTCGTCGATAAAGTACACGAGCTTCTTCGTCGCAGGTGGGCCAAACATCCGCCCAGATCGCTTGTCAATGACCGACTCGAGCTGCTGCTGGAGCTTGAACGAGTCTGTGTAGTAGTTCATGTTGATGGTCGAGAAGAGCATGTCGTCGTCGAGGTCCCGGAGGAAGTTCTTGATGATTGTCGTTTTGCCCGTGCCGCTCCCGCCCACGAGGATCGCTGGCCGCTGTCGGGACACAAGCGTGTCGACAAGGAAGCGGATGCGCACCGAGTCGTTCGTACTGACGACGATCGAGCTGAACGGCGTGTCGGCGGGACCGTTCCCGATTGATGCTGGGATATACCGTGGCACTTTGGTCTGCCAGTTCTCAAACTCGCTCGTCTCGAGGTTGTAAAAGTAGTCAAAGCAGAGCCCGTCTTTCGGGTACTTGACGTTCGGGAACGTCGTGGTCCAGAGCTCGTGAAAGTTCTTGCGGTAGTCGACGCTCTTGTCGACAATGAGCGGTCCACCGAATGCCCACGTGGCGCAGAAGACAAAGACCGACTCGATCACGTCCTGCGTCTTCTTGTCCACTGGGACGTGTGCGAGCAGGCCTTCAAGGAGGTAGCAGATCGTCGAGACCTGGTTGATGAGCCGCACTGGCGCGACTTGCTTGTACCCTTTCCGCATGAGGTCGTACGTTGTGTCGACGTACTTGTCAAAGTGGCCAGGGAGGTACGTCCGCTCGCTCTCGTCGTCGCGCTTGGCGACCCAGGACTCCATGAACGGCCGCCAGCCAATGTCGGCTTCGTTGATAAAGAGGATGCCGGCTCGCGAGACAGTCGCGGGTGTCGCGTTCTTGAGCGAGTTGATCTCAAAGATCATGCGCATGGCGCCGCTGAGTGGGATGCGCTCGTTCGACACGAGCGTGAGGACTTTGTTGTCGTCCATGACGGTGTTCATGCTCTCGATCCAGACTGCGTCAATGTCGCCATCGAGGACGACCCACTTGTAACTCTGTGTCTCGTAGAAGCCTTGCTCTGCGTAGTTCTTGGACATGCCGCGCATGATGATCGAGAGTACACCGTCTTTCCAGTCTTTCGACAGCGTCATGTACCCGTAGAGCTCGTCCGACGTCACGGCTTTGGGGTTCAGCGTCTCGTACACGCACGTCTTCTTGTCTTTGCCAAGGTTCCAGCACTTGACGAGCGTCTGCCACGTCGTTGTCTTGGCACAGCCTGCAGGGCCAAGGAGCATGACTGAGTGGCGCACGTCAATGAGCTCCTGGAGCTGACAGACCTTAAGAATGAACGCGTCGTCGTGCTGGAGGTTGTGCTGCTTGCACACGGTCACGACTTTGCCACGGAGCTCAACGTTGACCTTGGGCGCGACTTCGACGCCGATAAAGAGGTCCGCAATGAGCCGGAGGAAGATGGGCGTGTCGTGGTGTGGGATCTTGGGAGTATTGAAGTCGCGGAGAGCGCGCATGAGGACCTTGTCCTCTTCAACGTCTGGCTCAGCGCGCTTGAGGATCCCAGCGACGCGGAGCACAGACTTGACAGCACGGAGGCCCCAGTCGTAGTGGAACTGCTTCGAGAGCAGCTCGCTGCTGAGCTGGTACAGCGTCACGAACTTGATTGAGAGCGGCCGGGCTTGCAAGAAGCCTTCGGACATGAGCATGTTCTCGGAGATTGGCCGCAGGTCCGGCCGGATCATAGCACACGAACGGAAGAGCACCTTGAGGTTCTCTGGCAGCTCCGTGCGGCCAGCGTAGCCAGGGTTCATCGTGATGAAGAAGCCGCACGTTGGGATGAGCGTGATGCGGTCTGACGCACCCATGAACTCAAACTCGCCCACGACGACTGGCGGTGTGCCTGCTGGGAGCGTCTGGTACTTGGCCTCACGGTTCATTGGCACAGAGTAGTGTACGATCGCGTCTTGGACGCACTTGACTTGGGTCGCTACGACACTCAGGACCTCAATGTTGATGCGGTTGAACTCGTCAAAGCAACCCCACGTGCCCGTCTGGCACAGCCCTCGGAAGATGTCGGCCATGGTCTGGTAGTTCATCTGGTCCGAGCAGTTGAAGACGTAGCAGCAGAGCGCCATGGCGCGTGCGAGGTCTTTCGTAGTCTCTGTCTTGCCAGTGCCGGCGGGCCCAGCTGGAGCTCCGCCGAGGAACAGCCGAAGCGCCATTGTGAGCGTAATGTAACAACGGTCCGTGAGGGGTGTGATCACGAGCCGACCCGTGTTGCCGATCCACTCGTACGAGTACTTGGAGCGGAAGTCCGTGATGCGAATGTCGACGTCGTAGTTCTCTTGGCGCCAGATAAAGCGAAGCTGTTGCTGCCAGAGGAAGCTCAGCGGGCCCTCGACTTTCTCGTCCACGAGCCGCTTCACGACGTCCCGCGAGTGCACGTCGAGCGTAATGAGCGCAATGATCTTGCACCGATCGGGGCTACTCAAGTTCCCAAGCACGAGCGTGATGAGTTGGTCCAGGCGCTGGTTGCAGACTGCGAGGTACCGCTTCACAGAGTCTTCTTGGCCGTTCTCAAACTCTTCAAGCGCCATCTCTGTCTCTTCGGTCCAATAGATCTGCGTCGCATTCAGCACGACTTGGGCCGGGTAGTCGAAGAGCCACTGCTGTCGCGGTTTCTCCACGTCCCAGCTCGCAGCAGTCTCGATCGCGTCGTGCATCTCTTTCCGGATACAGACCCGCATGGCCTCAGTGAGGTCGTTGAGCCAGCTCTCGACTGCGCCGGCCATGACAAACACCCGTGGAAGGCGCACAGTCTCCCCGTCCTTTGCGACCATTGTGTGGGCAGTGTTGGGTGACCCGTCTTCAAAGACGAGGTCACAGAGCGAATCGTAGCAGTCGCCAAGGAACGGCATGATCTTCTTCGGGTTGTTCCCGTTCGAGAGGATCTCGAGCAGCGCGACGTTCGAGACAAAGTAGAAGCGCGGGAAGATCTTCTTCTTCTTGTCGAGGTACTCGTTCAGCGACTTCTGGCACTTCTCGAGCATCGTCGTCATCTCTTTGAGCGCTTCGAGTCGGCTATCAACGCTACACGCAGCAACGACGTTCGGCTCCACAACAGCGTTCTTCATGAGGTCTTTAAAGTTCGAGTCGATCGACTCGAACGTGCGCGTGTCGTCGGGGAGCTGGTTCCGAATGTCCGGGGAGCTCAGGAAGATGCTCTCGAGTGACGCCCACTGTTTCGAGACCGAGACCCACTCTTTCAGCACCTCTTCAACGTGGCCGAGGGTCTTTTGGGACGCGAGCACGCGGTCTTTAAAGAACTCGACGAACTTGCCCATGCCGACCATGGTCTGGAGTTCGAGCTGGTTGCTCTCGAGCGACTCGACGACTTCTTCCGACGGCTTGACCACGAACGTCCCTGAGTCTTTGTGCGGCACGTACTCGAGCGTGAGGCGCCGCCAGAGCTCTTCGATCATCGTCAGCTTCTTCTCGATCTTCTGCTCCTTGTTCGCCGTCTCGACAATCTCGCCCACGTCGTCCACGTGCACATGCAAGTGGAGCTTGAGTAAGTCGGCAAAGCAGAGCTTTGGGTCTTTCGGGTCGATCACTTTGACTTTGCAGATGAGCGACAGCGCCCGCCAGTGGCGGTCCTGCATCGCTTCCGAGTGCAGGTCGTTGATGAGCGGCAACACAGTCGCCATGTTCTTCACGAGCTGCTCCGTGTCTTTGTAGACTTGCCAGCTCTTGATGAGCTGGTGTTCGCTCGCTTCAAGCTTGAGTTGCTTCATGAACGCGCGCGTGTACGTCTCGAACGTGTCGGTCTGGATCCGGCTCCAGAGCGTGCTCTTCCAGTCGTCGAACGTCCCGAGCACGAGGTCTTTGAGGTCCCAGCACTTTTTGAGTTGCTGGAGCTCGTATAGCGTCTCGACAGTCTCTTGGTACTTGGACACTTGGAGCTCAAAGAGCTCTTCGAGCTCATTAAACTGCTTCGCTTGCTTCATCTTGTCGTGGAGCCGCGTTGCGAACGCGTTCATCTGGGTGTACGCGTCCTCAGGTGGTCCCTGGAAGCTGAACGGAGCGCTCGCGCGAAAGTCCGCACGGAACCGGCGCATATCGAGGTAGAACGTCTCGAGGTCCTCCTTGATCGAGTCCACTTCGGCCATCTGGAGCGGCAAGATCTCTTCCTTCTTCTTGAACGTCTTGTTCACGATGCCTTCCCACTGCATCGGAGCGGCCTCGAGGTAGTCCTGCACGGCGTGGTCAGCGATCTTCGTGTCCTCGACGTTGATACCGTGGAGCTTGAGCATGTGCACAGCCGCTCGGAGGGGCTCAAAGACTTCCGTGGTGGCGTCCATTTGCTTCCGGACGTCGCGGATGTGCGTCATCACCCGCATGAGCGCTTCCTTGTTCTTCTCCCCCACTTGCTCTTCGAGGCCTTTGAGTACTGCGTCCATGAAGCCGTGGAGACTCCCGAGCTTGTTCACAACGTGCGTGTGCAGGTACGTGGTGTACTGGTAGATCCACTTGCTCACCCACGTGAGCATCGCAGTCTTGATTGGCTGTGAGTTGACGCGGAGCCAGCCGACGTCCGTAGGTGTCGTCAGGTTCTCAATCTCGCTCGCGACTTGCTCGTACTTGGAGATCTCAGCGTCGAACCGTGCGAGGTCGAGCAGGTCCGTCCCAGTCGCACTCGTGAACGTTGCGGTCGCGAGGAACGCGTGGAAGGCTGCAGCCATGTCCGCTTCCCACAGGTACGCAAAGCTGTCGTACTTGGTCTTGAACTTGCCGAGCATGTCTTCGTTCTCCTGTAAGTACTCGCTGATCGTCGCCAAGTGCATGCAGATCGTCATGTCGGCGTGCATCTCACGCAAGTACGTGCCGCCGCCTTCCGAGTCGAGACGCTTCACCGCAGTCGCGACTGTGAAGAACGAGTTGATCCAGAGCTGGATCGTGTCGCGCAGGCCTTTGCCGTTGTTCTCGCCGATGCTCGGGTTGAACTGCACGCGGTTCGCGATGAGGTCGAGTTTGATCTCGAGCATCGGTAGTCGGTCGGCCTTTGACGCGACGCCTTTCGTGCTCTCTCGTGGGACCTGGACCTCGACGGCCGCTGCTGTCGCCGTCACAGTCGCGCCGTTCGGGTCGAGCTGCTTCGCGAGGAACTCGAGCGACGAGCAGATCACACGGGCGACGCCGTGCACGACAATGTTGTTCACGTAGTCGACGTACGCTTTCCACTGCGCCTGGTTTACGCCAACGATGCTCGCACTCGACTGCTTGAGGCGGCGGTGGATCTCGGTCGCGCCTTCGCGGACCTTGAGCGTGCGCTGCACGATGTAGCTCTTGTGGAGACGTTCGTGCTCGCTCACAGCCACCGGCTTGGCCTGGCGCTCGAGAAGCGGTGCGTTCCACGCACTCAGCGTGTCTTGGATCGTGCTCAGGTTGTCTTTGAGGTTCGTGACGATCTCGTGAGCGCCTTCGACAGCCTTTCGGCACTCGTCAATGAACGCGTCGACGCCGTTGCTCTTCCAGTTGAGCTCGTCGATCCCGCGACCGACGCTCGCGTCAATGTTCGTGATATGACGCCGCACGAGCGGCTCTTCAAGCGGATGGAGGCCTTCGATCATCGCGTTGTACGGGTCCACAATGTACATGAGCTCACCACGGAAGCGCCGGAACGTCTCTTCTTTCGCTGCGATCTGGAGCGCGGACGGCGGCACTTCGACCCCAAGCAGCCGGAGGTACTTGATCTCTCGGAGGAGCTTCTCGAGCGATGGATCAAAGTTTACGCGCAAGCACCGCGTCTGTGGGTGGCGCACGAGGAGCGGGTTCTTGAGCTTCGTCTGCGACGACGCCTCGACGTCACGGCTCCACTCTTCGACCTTTTGGTTCTCAAACTCTTGCAGCGACGCGACGATCGTGCCGTAGACTTTGTACACTTCTTTCGCTTCTTCCCGCTCCATCACGTTCTGGTTGAGCTCTCGGAGCTTCTTCATCGGGTGCTCAATGCGCTCGACAAGCCCGCGGCACCACGTGAGCGCCCCAGCGACTGGCGGGAGGTTCCAGCTGATTGGTGGTGCATCCCGACAGTGTAGAAAGAGCTCTTGGACGAGCTTCAAGTCCTGTCCGTAGCTCTGGACGAGTGCGACGTGCTTCTTCTCGAGCTCGTCCTGGATGATTGGCCGGTTCAACAACCCTTCAAATGAGTCGAGGAGCTTGAAGCGGCCAAAAATCGTCGAGCAGTCGTCAAAGCCTTGCGTGAGCACCGAGCCAAGACGGCGCTCGAGCTCCTTGATCTTACACCGAAAGTCGTAGAAGTTGTCGTCAAACTTGGACGCACCGACGTCCATGATGTCGCTCGACACGCGCTTGAACGTGTTCACAGCCTCGGCAAAGTCCGCGTGGATCTGCTGGACGCTGAGCGTGAGCGTCTTGCCTTTCGTGCCGCCGACTTCGATCTTGGAGAGCTTGCAGAACTGGACGATTGTCTGGGTGAGGTCGAGGATGTCGTGGCAGCGCTCGAGGAACGAGTCGAGGCGCACAAAGAGCGCATTGCCCTGGATCCGCCACGGATTGGACGGGCACTCGGCGTTCGCGGTCGCTTTGTAGTCAAAGTACGTGCTCTTGAACGCGCTGCAGACTTGGAGCGTTGTCTTGAGCTGCTCCACTGCGACGCCGGCTTCGTCCTGGTCAATGAGCTGGAAAATGAGCTCGCCACTGAGGTACTTGCGCGACTGGTTAATGAGCGAGTTGCAGATCTCCCGCATGAGCACCACGAGCCGTGCGGGTGTGTTGTAGTGCTTTGAGTTCTTCCAGATGAGCAAAATGATGTGCAGCATGGGCTTGAAGAGCTCGGTGAGGCTCGGGAAGTCCTCGTCGTTGTTGAGCCGCACGAACCACTCCTCGAGCGTGCGGAGGTACTTCATGTTGTCGTTCGCTTCGATGCGCGCAGTAAAGACCTCTTTGCACAGCCGTGCGAACGTCGTACAGTACGTGCTCTTGGACCGGTCGAGTGCGGTGAGGATCTTGCGCACTTTCTTCGACTGGAGCTGCTCGAAGACCGAGTTGAGGTTCGCGGCCTTGAGCTTCCAGAACTCGACCTCCGCGTCCGGCGTCGGGTGGAGTCCTTGCTTCAGGAGGTCTTCAGGGTCCTGCTTCAGTACGTTCTTGATCTGCTTGGTCCAGATCACGATCGAGCCCTCAAGCAGCGAGATCTTGTTGCTCAAGTTTGTCGCGTTGCCGTCGACTGGTGGTAGTGGCAAGCACGTCTCACCCTTCGTCGCACCGCTGATGATCGACACGGACGCCATGTACGAGTGGAACTTGTCGACAACCTCCTTCGATGCGACTTCGCCCCAGCCCTCTTGGTTCGCTGGGTTCGAGAAGAGCGGGAGGTAAATCTCCGAGATGAGCCGCTCGAGGTACTCGACGCTGTTGCTCGTCATCTCGTTTACAAACAGGTCCGTGAGCACGTTCTTGGACGTGATCGCGGTCTTGTGGAACTTGGTGAAGCACACGGTCTTGCCGCGTGCGAGCGACGGCGGCATCTTGACCGCTGCGACGACGTTGTCGCCCGTGAAGATGAGCGTCAGGATGTCCTCTGACTCGAGAAATTCCTTGATACAGTTCCTGGAAGTGGTTAAGAGCGAACAGAGGCGTCGGAGCCATGAGGGTCTAAGAGAGAGTGAGGAATAGGGAACGCATTACGTACTCGTTGTGCTCTGTCGCGTACTTGGCGGTGAACTTTGGGCCGACGAGTGCCGGGAACGTCGTGGCCACGCGCTGCTCAATGTACTTGAACGGGTTCACCTCGGCTTTCTTGGCCGCCGCATCTGCTGAATTGTCGCCCATGGCAGCCGAAGCGAAGGCGTATGTGGCTCAAGATGAGTGTATCGCCAGAAGCGTTCGTCTCCGTCGCCCACACGCTTGGTCACTCTTACTCTTCGTGCTTCTGTCTTGTGGTGCTTACGTGGGACTCGCTCCTTCGCTCGCTCTCACCCTCGTACCCTTCTCCTCCTGTCTCTTGCTGCCGTCTGGACTGGGCATGTGCTTCTGAGCTCTCAGCACGTCGCGACGGCCAAGAGGCGCGCGTTGGTTTCAACGACGCGACCTTGTTCAGTATAACGGCTCGATCATTGTAGCCTCACGGACTTAATGATCCTATGTAGTGTGAGCGACAATCGAGGGGTGACGAGTGCGCGCTCAATCTCTCTCTCCCCTCCCTCACTCGCCATCATCTCGACAGCGTACGCACTCCACTTCCACAACGTCTGTGACGCTGTATTTTAGTGAAGTATGGCTCGGAGTCGGCGTTGAAGCCGGACGTTGTCCAAAGAATAGACTTGGTTGTCATTAACCACTTCCCTCATGACAGTGATTTATATGACTTTTTGTAGTTTGTGCAGTTGTCTGTAGCTACTGCATGTGCTTTTTATGATTTCCTGTAGTTTTGCAGGCTCTGTCTGTGGCTGCGAGATCCCAATGCGCTTTCACTCTGTGGCTTGGAGATGCCAGAAACGCATCGGAACCAATCCATAGAGTGCCACTCCTCGCGCTCGCAGTGGCCATTGTGACCACAGGACAGACCGCGGAGACACAGAACTGTCCGCTCCCGACCAAGACGCTCACTTACCAGTGGAACACCAAGTGTGACGATGGCGTGCCGGGCTGGTTCAACACGACGACGCCCGAGACGACGAGCAAGTGTTGAGAGTTCACGTGTCTGCGGAAGGCTATCGCGAGTGCGCGCCAGGAGTCACCATTCATGCTGCTCGTACCTTTGAGAGACGTATTGTATGCAAGCTAACGACTCTGGAGGAAACGAACGTGTGCGTGCATTACAACGTCAATGTTGTGCTGCTGCTCGTACGTATCGTGTGCCTGTCGGGTGGTAACACTCCCACTCCCACTCTCACGCTCTCTCTTGGTGTCGTGACGCTCC
>JAASFJ010000722.1:0-16573 GCA_023333755.1 Globisporangium uncinulatum
AGATCAAGTGTATCTGTGGAGGACATCGAGGTCGTGGAGGACAATGAGTACTTGGATACAAATTTCTATATAAATGGTGGAGGACATTGTGTATTCGAGGGGCTACTCGCGGTTGACTGGATTAAAGTATCATGTCCTCCAGTGTTTAAGGACCCTAAACCCTTGCTCCACCAACAACAGAAAACGTCAGCGGGCTATAAGCAGTACTATAGACACCGTATATACTACGAAAACCGCTGATATATTTGTTTGTATCAGCGATGACCGCTTTGTTTGCTGAGACTGTCCCAGCGGATAATGAATCAAGAACAGCAATCTCACTCTCAGAAATCGTAGTTAAGCCAATTGTCAGAGTAGTTCAAGCACCAATGCTTGTGATATTAGGCTGAGCTGATGTTTGAATCGTCCCAGTTACATTGACTGCTGTCGAATTACGGAAAGCACTGATATCCTTGTTTGCATCTACAACGACTGCTTTGCTTGCTGAGACTGTTCCAGCTGTAACACCAGTCAGTAGAGGCGATGCGCCTAAGTCCAGCAACGTTCCATTTTGATACCAGCTGGTAGCATTGACTGTTCCAGCAACACTTAGCTTGTATGTTGAAGGAACGGTGCCGATTCCAATGTTTCCATCACCAACAATATATAGTGCATTTGTATTATTACTCATCAAAGCAAAACCATGATTACTTGTACTACCAAACGATGAGTAAAGTAGTGCGTTAGCTTGGAGAGCGATCTGACAGCTTGCTTAATTCGCTTCCCAAGGAGTGTCTGGACTTACATAGGATGTTGAGATCTTTCGGATTGTTGCAATGTCTCGATTTGCATCCACAACGAGGGCTTTACCAGCAACAGCAAAGCCGGGCGTTATACTACCAAGTAACGACATGTTTGTAATAGACGAACCGTTGACAGTAGAGCAAGCAATATCATTAATATTTGAAATAGATCTAGTAGAATCACAGACCAGTACTCCATTCGCGGATGCTGTCCCCGCGGTAACACCGCTTAGATAACTGATTCGATAGTCATTTTTTGCAAGAAACAGTAGCTGAGCTGATTCAAGTGTCAATGAATCTCCTCCTTGAGTATAAAACAGTGGATTGTAGGTTGAGCTGTCAAAATTTGGAGGGGAAGTAACAAAGACCATTTAATCTATTTGTATAATATACATATTATAAAAGAATACAGTCACTAGAATTTCCGGATCAAACAATGACCACGATTCCAAATTATGGCGCGGCATTGCCAAAACAATTTCAAAATACAGGAACTAAAGATATCAAGAAGCTATATATCTCATCGCTTTTCTCGATGATCATTTTAGCGCCCTCAGGAGCTGGCAAATCGAACCTGTTAATCCATTTACTAAAAAGTGCGGATAACGTATTTAGACACCTCCATATGGTATGCAGAAATCCAAATCAACCCTTGTATGACTGGCTACGAGAGCGCTTAAATGGGTTCATAACGTTTCATGACCCAGAGTCATTTCCTAGTGTAAATCATATCAGAGCAAATCCAAGCAAATATACCGTTGAATCGGTTGTATTTGACGACCTTAGCTCAGACAAAATTATCCAAAAGAATAACATCGCACCGTTCTTTATCCGATGCAGACATATGAAGCTAAGTTGTTTATTCCTTGCCCACAGTTATTTTGGTACTGAAAAATTGATACGCTTGAATACGCATTACAATTGCCTACTCAAAGCCTCTGGGAAACGCGATATGCGTATGATTATAAAAGACATGGATATTGCTACGAGTGAAGAGAATTTCTGTGACGCATATCGCCGAGCAACAGCAAGCAAAGGTCAATTTCTATTCACTGATGCTCTGAAAAGCCAGCTGCGTTACAACTTTGACCAGGTCGTAGATTTAAATACGCTAGAAGGCAAAAAGATATCTGATTAAATATAATCATGAGTTATATAATAAGCGTCGGGCCGACTGATGCAGTTCAAGATGGATTGAATTACACCTTCGTCTATGATATCCCATACAGTGGCACAACGATGCTA
Organism: Globisporangium uncinulatum; assembly: GCA_023333755.1. NCBI lineage: Eukaryota > Oomycota > Peronosporomycetes > Pythiales > Pythiaceae > Globisporangium > Globisporangium uncinulatum. The sequence continues at coordinate 2,028 of JAASFJ010000722.1, forward strand.
CAAAATGCGGAAATGGCAGTGCAGAGTATCATTTTTTACCACTCCATATTCAACATTGATCAAGCTCGATATGGAAACGCAACACTGACCATCAATATGCCCACTGACTCAACTCCTCAAGCAGTCAATATCACGATCAAAGATGGGCTGTATGAAATTTCTGATTTAAATGCATACATCAAAGGCAAACTCGCTGATGTTCGTGCCTGCTTGTACGATAGTGATGCAACCAAGTACAGTTTTTCCAAATCATTGAAAACTAGACGTACTATAGTGCTCTGATCTAGCTGTTGTGCCAAACGATCTAGGCAGCTACATTCGTCCAATGTCAGGCTTATATTCTACGAGCGGATCAGGATTGCCATCAACAGCTCGTTCGCCGCAAATAGTAGTTGGTACTGGGTTCGGTGACGTCATTGGACTAGACGCTGGTTCATACCGGACAACACCATCTACAAGTGCTTTTGTTCAACTATCAACAAAGACTCCGATGGTCAATCCGACAACGAGCTATACCATGCGTTGCTCTCTTGTCAAGAACCCATTTACTAATCCAAACGATCAAGTGTGCACATTCACAAAGGGCTCAACGACTATCGGGCGTCCGATTGAGTACACACCTCCCGAGCATTCCTGGATTGATATCTCTCCGGGCAATTATTCCGAAATCAGATTTCAGCTGGTTGATTAGCTTGGCCGACAGTTGAACATTCGTGAACCAAACGTATCCATCAATGTTCTTATCCGTCAAAAAAGTAAAGTGCTGTGAGGCAATTACAGCTTGAAGCTGCCAGCCTTGCGCTTCGAGCGGAGAGCAGCCATGTATACCTTCATCTCTGGCGAGCCTTTTACTAACTTTTTGTCCATATCCAACCTCAGGTATATTGTGTATGAGAGCACGTCCAGCGGGCGCTGCAACCCCATACGGCCCAAGAGCTGTAGCAATCGGTTGAGCAGCAGCGTCCAATACGCCGGAAAGAGCTGGTTTGATAGCAGGGAAGAGTTCTTTTATAGCAAAGTTCCACAGTCCCTTTAGAAAGCTTCCAATGCTACCGCCTTCAAGCTCAACTGTAGTACGAAGGCCTTCGGGTGATAGGTGAGTTCGCGTGCCTCTGTTTGCTCGTTTAGCTTTTGTTAGCTTAGTATGGACTTCAGGATGAACCCATATCTTACCATCGGAACCTTGTAGTTGCTTAGCGGTCAGAGTAATGCTCTTCCTGCCATGAGCCTTTTGAAGCTGGGGTTGAGTAATATCAAGCGTGAATGGTTTGTAAAATGTCATGATTGAGCTTGGACGTCTGCTGACGGTATATTTCATGAACGATAACAAACGCAGAACATAATCAATTAAACGACATCAAGGAGGGTGCAATCCTCCGAGAGTGTGGTTCAGACCACGTCAATATCTAAATCGACGAAGCGTTTGAGCAAATGCATTTTATTCTTCTGTTTGCAGTATACGTACAAAACGCAATACGGACCACATAATTGACCATATACGTCTTGGTATTGCTTCGCGTTTAGGTTTCATGGCTTTGATCTCTTTGAATGGAAGCAAGCCGTTGCTATCGAAGTAATAATTTGTATCATACACGACCCAGTGACCAACAGACGATTGCCCAAGAAGTGTAATATACGTCCCGTTTTTGTTTTTGAGCTTCGTAAATTCTTCCAACAGTAATATTCCATCAACGGTTACATTTAACCGTGTACAAAGTGCATGCAAATCATGGTCTGACGTCACACCTTTCACGTATTCAATGGAGGAGATTCTCTGACGTAGGCAGGATCTTCGAACCTCCCAGAGTATTCGATAATTATTTAATAACTTAATATCGATTTGATCAGCTTTGTATATAAAGCGCTATAGATTATTATACAAGATGGCTACAACTCAACTCAGTGAAACGTATGCTCTTCAGAAGACGAAGAGCGGTGCGGTCTCTTCGCCCGACATCTCTGAAGGCAAAAAATACGTAAGCATCATCGATCAAAACAGCGGTAGTTACACTTCTGGATACATTGAGATCGATGCAAGCAACCAGCTTGTTGGCTCGCAGGGCTGGGCTAAACTAGGTGATTCTTACATCACAGTGCCAGTTGCTATAACAGCAAAAATCCTAACCGCAGTGCCTTCTACCCCGAAGCAGTTCGGTCGTTTTCTCGTCATGCCTAAAGCTAACGTTACAAATTGGGTTGACAGTGTCTCCGTGCGCCGCCATCTCCGCTGCCCGTCGCTCTTCGCGTATCGCCCTCTGTTCCTCGATCATCTCTTGAGTCGTGCCGTTCAGTCGACCAAGATTGAGAAGCTCGACTTCATTGTTGATCGTCCACACCCACCGCGCCGGCGGCTGGTTCTCGCGATGCTGCTGAGAGCAGTATGCTTCTTTACCGTCGCAAAGGACCCAGTTGCCTTTACTTGGTCGCTTTGGGTTGTTGCAGCCAACATATGAGCACTTGACAGTGATCCCGTTGGTCTTGACGTCGGTGAAGATATTGGCCGGTCGGTCATCGTGGGTGGGTGAGTGATTGGTATTGAGCTGGAAAGTTGCGCAATGACTGATGAAAGCTCACGAGATCGGTGGAATCTCATGCGTCTGGTGGGATTTCACGAGACCGGTGGAATCTCACGGGACTGGTGGAATTTCACGGGACTGGTGGAATGTCATGTGTCTCTGATCTGGTCTGCGGAGCTGGGGGAAACTTTGGTGACGATGTTCGCGTTTGGAATACGGAAGAGAAGCTTTCACGGTACGACTGTTCTGTCAAACACCAACTCCGCACAGAAGAGAACCTCGATAACCCCACCGATCGTTGTAGTCAGTGAAGGACCGGCTGGCGACGGAGCTGCGACTCGCTTGAAAGCCCAGCGCGATTTCGATTTTTCTCGTTTCACCTTACGCGTGTCCTCCTTCTACTTTATCGTCTCAGTGGGCCAGTTCGACAACCAGTGCGGACCTTTGCAGATCAGGCAACCGTCACGAGATGGGGTAGAAGAGCTGGGTGCGGAACCAGGTGGTGCTTGGTTTCAGCTACGTGGGGGCCTCTATTTGCTGAATCCGCACTCCACTTCTCCGGGCGGGGCTGTGTACAGCCAACCTTTGCCACTCTGGGTCGATCTTCCGTTGCCAGGAGATAGTAGTGCTGCTGCAGGCGCTCGCGCTCAAATACGAGCTTGTATATAGCGGATCTCGTCGGGTTTAGCTTATCGGTCTCCAATGTCAAGAGGCAAGTCACGCACTTCTTGAGCGTGGCGAGCGCGAGTTGCCGACCAAGATCTTGGTCCGATTTTTGCCCGCACTGTGGCATATTGGTCACTGCCGCCTTGACGCTCTATAACAGGGTGGAGGCCGTAGTCTTCGCAAATAGTGTTGAGGTCCGTGAAGAACTTCAGGATGCCATCCTGGGGTGCTTCAACGTCATCATCTTTGCCCATATGCAGCTTCTCTGCGAACAGCGCATCAACACCAAGCAGTTCGGCATTCTTGACCTATTGGTACCGACGTAGACATCTCCTGACACATCTTCGTCTGTCAGCAAGTCCAGGGTCTTGCCAAGTACGCAAGTCGCGAGGTTTTCGAGAGGGTGGGTGTACCAACAGCCCTTGACGCTCGCTTTGGTTACTTTGTACGACTCGCCGGTCGACGCGCATCGATCGCGGAGTTGGTGGTCATCGTAATATCGTTCCTTGGCCCTGCGAATCAGCGCGGCTAGGTTTCAGGGGCGAAGGCTCGGAGAGAAGATCTGCTCAGGTGGTGCCATGTATGCTGGCACCATCTCGCCGTCGGTGTTGTCCGAGATCCTGAGGGCCGACACCGTATTCTTGATGTCAGCGGCTTGACCGCTGGCTTGCAGACTAAAAATTAACTATGTGGAGACTTGGCGCCTTTGTTGCAGTTTATAATTGATAGGTGTTGATGAATACGTGCAAGGCTCTCTCGCTTTCTCTTGTGCTGGTGTGGTGGTTACCTATGAGCCCTTGAGCACCCGTGCTGGTAGTTTCCAACTACCAGCGACCATGCCGTCCGTTACGCCTGCGGCGCGTTCTCTGAAACTGCTGTTGAGCGTTGCTGCTGGGATGTGAGGATCCGTTCGGCCGCTACAACGGGGCTCAGAGCAAATCTGTTGTTTATCAGTCTCTTACTTATACGACCTGGTTTCTCTGTTGCCCTGGCGCTTACTAGTGCAATTCAATTTTTTTCATCATTGCTACTACTAACTCGGTCAGGTCTCTTGATTACATCTCATGCTTCTCGACTGATGTTGTGAGCGAGCGGGTGCTATCGTCACATCACCGGGAGTTATCTTCCTTCGTTCTCTCTTTTATTCTTGTTTGTATATTTTCGTCACGATTTAGCGTATTTCACATCAGTATTGTTTTCAGGGCCCCAAATAAATACCGAAAGCTACCATGCTGCATAACCTCGAGCCGGCGGGTAGTTTCAATCGCTCGGAGGGAGTGCGTGAACAGCACCCGAACCAAGTGGGCCGTGAAAGTTGGCAACGCGCGATGAGCAACTCGCACCAGTACTGCCATGCGCTGCTCAGTTTGCGCTCCAGCTCCTCTCGGAGCGACGAGCTCGTCGGCAGTGAGACGAAGGAGCACCAGGTCGTCGTACACCGTAGTACGCGACTCCGTTTGGTGGTGGGCGGGGCCGTTGGCGAGGAAAATTACCACCTTTTTGCCACTGTACTTTGCTTGGTACGAGGGCAACTGCTTGACAGCCTCGTACACCTCGTCTACGAACGCGGTGTACTGTACCATACGACTACTCCCACGTTCGAGATGATAGTTGGCGAGGCCGTCATCAGCCGAGACCGCGCACTGAACCTGCAGGTTGGCGCTCTTCGATGGGGGAAGTCTGACGATCGCCCTGCTGCCCTGCTTCACCCATCCTTGGGTCCACTGACAATATAGAAGTTATAGTTTGTCTCACCGTAGAAGACAATGCAGTCTCCAGAGTCCTTGTGCATGAGAAGCTGGTCTGCGAAGAGCTTTCTCTTCTCTTTGTTGACCGCGCTGTTGCACGTGCTGGGCTTGACTCGCATCTATAATTTAAAGCAACATTTCATAATTAAATCTAGTATAAAAATGCACCACTTAAAATAATGAGCGCTGAGGCACTTGTTTGACTATGTACAGTTGGTTGAGTAGCTTGGGGGAGATCGTGGAGGTTAAGAGACCGACACCGAAGTCGAATGCGATCATGTCCTTCATTTCTTTGAGCGAGTACGAGCAGTTTTGGTTAACGTACTCCACAAGCGCAGTCACCATCTCGTCCATGCACTTTGTGCTCGCCGCCCGTGCACCGCCGCGGGGAAGAGCTGTCGCGCGCCCGGACATCACAGTGCGCCATGCTGTTGAAGCGTAGAAGCTATTGTGGGCGGCCACGGCGAGCCAATCCTCCTTGCGTTCGAAGGCAGCGAGGACCCAGCCCTTCTTCTCCAGCGTCGGTCGACTCTTCTCCCTCGTGTCCTCCATCGATTTTTGAGTCATTACTCACAAGGGCGGACATCAAATGTCACTTTGGTCGATGCCTTTTTCACACTGCTCGCTGCCAAAACGCTGAAACCTTATGAATGTTAAAAGTTGAGATTTGACATTTCACATTGGTTGCTGTTTTGTTCAAATTGGTTGGGAACTGGTGTAACGTAAAACACCAGATCACGGCCATGTATTTTTACCCAATGAAACTAAGCAAATCGGGAATTACTACTACTGATTGGCAAAGATTTAGTAGCAGCAGTTTTTGGCCGAGAACTTCCAGTCTCTCATTTGGTTCTCAAAAGAACACCTAGGCGCTAAACTGCTAAACCCGAGAGCGCGCACTATCGCAGCAGATTTGCTTTGCTTATAGACATGCAGTCGATGTGTTGTTCAGCCCACACTCTTTCTCGTCCACCAATTGCTATTTTCTGGGCTTTGTTCGTTCAAAGTCGAAAAACTGGGCAATAAAGTCAATTAAGACCGGTCATAAATTGATGTTGTCAAAAATTCAATTCTTTCACATTTCGTTTGCTTTGCTGTCGTTTCATGCAAACAAATAAGCATTGCAGTCCTATCTTCACATGCTCTGCAAAAAGCAGATTCTTATTATGGTCGAAGATCTCAAATCATATGAGGGATTGTGAAGAGTTAGCACTTTTGCAAAGGCATTCAATTTCATGCCATAATCTGATTTTTTACGTTAGTCGTTTTCGGAGACAAACAAAGCACTTAATTAAAAGTATCCATACAGTTCATTTCTTAACACTGACTTCCTGACTCAAGTAGACGGAATTTGGCCGATTTAGGTAGGTCACCCCAACAACGTGAAATCCGCTAGAGAATTTGCCTGCCACATTCGTATGTTTTGATAGAGTCGCATCTTGCGATGCGATTCATGTATGCAGCTTAGCTGTAGGAGCAAATGAGACCGTGTTGTGCGCTTTAGCGCGGGCCCTCCGGACCCTCTTGCGAACGAGTCAAAAAATTATATCTTCTAATTTCTGTTTACCCCCCCCCTCCCCGTGCCTCCCGGAAATCGGAAAAGGAAAGGTTGACATGTTTTACGCACAACATGTAAGAACTAAAATTATACTTGATATTTGTGTACACCCAATCAAGTACGACACCTGCGCTTGAAAAACGCGACAATCCATTTTTTTTACTGTGCTTGTCGTTGTTCATAGCTGCCAACATGGAAGCGCTATGTTTTGTTTGTTAAAAATATCACGATTTCTGCAGGTCATGTTTTACGAACAACATGAGCAAAATGGCCTGGTTAGCAAGTGTACCACAGTGCGTCTGTTCTTTGGCATCTGTCATCAAGTGAAACGATAAACCCTCATAAAACCGATTGCACAATGTCCTGTGGCTGCAAAAGTCTCTGCACCCTTAGATTTTTGTATCGTTTTGGATGATGTCTCCGCCCACAAGAAACTTCTCGACAAACAGGTGCTGTAGGAAGAATCGCGAGTGAAGGCGATCCTTTTGAGGTGCTTGCCAGCTTCAACAGCTCACTCATTCCGATCGTATCCCATTTTCCAATTTTTGGTTCCAACAAGTCTCCACACCCCCACCGTAAAATTCGTGCTGCGCCAATGCTGATGAGTAAGCTTGGTTGCTATTCACATCACATACTCGCAGGCATCTGGCGCACACATCTGACTACTTTTGATGATAATGAACGCAGTTCCAGAGCTTCAGCGGGCTGCCAGGACGGAGTACAGCCGTGACATGCGCCAACTCGTTGTTGGGATGCATATTGACGGCCGTGGGTACAAGAATATTGCTACAGAGCTCGCCGTGCCAGTGGGATCTGTCCACTACATCATCCAGAAGTACAAAGAGCGCGGCATAGTTGGAAATCTCCCTCGCACTGGCCGTCCAGTGCTCGCCACCCCTCGAATCTAGCGCCTCGTCGTCCGGAAGGTTCTCACTCAGTGTCGCTTGAGTGCTGAAACGCTGGCCGCTGAGCTGGAGGAGTTTCGCAATCTTGAAGCGAGTGCTTCGACGGTCCGCAACATCCTCCGCGACGCCAAGCTCAACGGCCGCGCGGCTCGCAAGAAGCCGCGCATTAGCAAGGCCAACAAGGCCAAGCGGCTCAAGTACGCCCTCGACCACCGTGACTGGTCCGAGGAGGAGTGGAAGACAGTGTTGTTCACGGACGAGAGCAAGTACAACTTGCACGAGTCCGATGGACGCATGTACGTGTGGCGCCGTGTCGGTGAAGAGTTCAAGGAGAACTGCATCGTCACGACCTACAAAAGCGGTGACAAAGGTCACATGGTGTGGGGAGCCATCGGGTGGAACGGTGTCGGCCCACTCCATTTCTGCACGCAGAACATCACTGCCACGTACTACGTCGTTTTTCTGGACGACATCCTACCTGAGTGCATGGCCGTCCTCGACCTCAACGACGACACCAAGCTCATGCAAGACGGTGCTCCCGCCCACAAGGCCAAGATCACCATGCGCTACCTCGACGAGATCGGTCTCCCAACCTTTCCCCACCCACCCCAAAGCCCGGTTTTGAACCCCATTGAGCACGTGTGGGACTACGTGGGGCGTGAGGTGCGTAAGATCAAACCCCAGACCAACGAGGAGCTCAAAAGCGCCATCGAGAAAGCTTGGTACGCTATGCCTCTGGATTTCGTCCAGAAGCTCATCAGTTCGATGTCTCGCCGCATCCGAGCTGTTCTGGCGAGCAATGATGGTCCTACCAAGTACAAGGGAGCTTGGAATGCTGGGTAGCAGCTCTTCGCTCATGCATCTTCGCGTCTGAACTGCATTTTTCCATTGAAGTGCGGACACTTTTTGTTTTGTACATATCAGAATAATTGACGTCTTCAGATCGAAACTCACCGTTTGACGAAACGGATGGCAGATTCCATCTTCCGATACCCGACGAACGCTTTGCAATTGTCCGTTTAGTCAAACCTGTCAACTTCTCGCAAGACGAAAATACAATCGATTTAGGGAGGGTGCGGAGACTTTCTGCAGCCATAGTACTAAAAAGGTGAAATGTAAGCCAAATATCTTGAGATTGTGCGAATTTGCACGTACACGCATCATCTGAACTTCTACTCACTCAAAATCATCTGATTCACCGTGCTCTCTCGCGGCAATCACGTGCTCGTCAGCCACCTCCCACTCACTTGTGCTTGACGCAAAGTGAGTAGTGTCGTTGTCCTCACTTCAAGTCTAGCCTGAGTGTGTACCCACCGCGCGACCACGCGCTCAACCGTGAGCGCGATCGCTTGCTCCACCACACTGAGCACACTCGCCCTCACCAGCAGCACAATCGTCGACGCCCGTGCCTCCCTCACCCTCCATGCTCGCGTTGCCTCCGCTCGTCCATGCCCGTCACAAGCTCATTCCACACCCGGCACAGGCTCGCCCTCAGCAGCCGCGCCGCACTCGCCCTTATAGCGCTCGCCCACAGCCTCTCGCCCACCGCGCGCTCGTCGTCTGCACGCTCGTCTTCGTCTATATGGGTGCCACCGCCTCTTGCGCTTGCACTTGTTCAGCACACAGCAAAGGCGGCCCACCTGCACGCCACGCTGAATGAGTGGCTTGGGGCGGCACGGGCCGTCGTTGCGGCGCTCACGTACCTTGTTGAACAGGTGCACACTGTATCACAACCGCTCAGTCGGTAAGCTACAAGCAGCACCAAACAAAGACACACTAGCAAGTTAGACTTACAACATCAGCAGCGATCAGCATGATAATACATACAACATGCGCAACTGAGCAAAGTTTCTTTTTTCAAGCTCCCATCTGATGGTGCGCACGGAAGCTGCGCAAACTATCCGAGTCATGCGCAAGCTCAAGACGCTAATCTCTGTCGACGTACATCCTCTAAATCTAGCGAGGTCTCGCTGTGTACCGATTCATCGCCTGCCGACGCTTCTACTCTTCGCGTGGATCGGTGTCGACGGTGCGCAGTTGAGGGTGGGCTGCAGCACGAGCAGAAGCTGTTGCATCCGGCACGGCGCCCTTGCCAAGTTGCTTGTTTGAAATTTGCCCCACGGCTTCTTCGCAGGTACGTCGCCCATTCGAGGCCTAACATGTTGGTGCAGGTACAACATCAGACACCACCCTGATGTTGTATGTACAACATTACAAACGCGCAAACGCACCAGTGCTCACACGCCCGCCGCCCCTGTGTCTCTTCCGCTCGGTGCGCTGTTCGCCTCGTTCGGCTGGTGTCAATCGTCGGTACCGGCGCGACGCTAGCGCTTGCAGCCGACATCTTCGCCGTACCGATCTCGACGCACGCTACTTCGGATCTGTCGCCTTCGTTGGTGAGTGTTTTGCGCGCGCCTTCTCTCTCAGCCCACTGCGAGCTGGTTCTGGTTCTCCCAGTTGTCTCGTTTGCTGTCTCGTTCGACTTCTCTCTCGCCTTCTCGTTCGCTTTCTTCGCCTGCGCAACCAATGTAGCGTCCATGTCATGACCACACAGCGCATGCTGTCCGTCGCTCTCAATTTTCTCAGACCGCTTACCTTGCTTCCCTGCAATCAATGTTCCTCATGTTTTGATCGCCTTCTTGATGCGTGTCGAACAGGGTGGCGGTGGCAGCTGGTCCGCGCGCGCGAAAATCTTAAACGAGAGAGAAACCTGGCGCGGCGCGCGCACGCCACTTAAACTGTTTCCCCCCGACCTTTACGTACGCACTTGTGACATCTCCTTGAGCCTTTTTTCGCCGTCACCAACCTAACCCTGTGCATTTGGAGATAAATCTTGATGTGGCCGTTTTCGTGCAAAATCGCTTTTGACTTGGAGTTTGTATCTAAAAAAGTGTTTTCGATACATTTACTGTTATGACATGTTTTACCTAAAACTTGTCAACTTTTCCAGCATGTTTACCGGTACAACGTCGGGGAAGGGGTGGGGGAAGGTTAAATGACATACTATACTTTGCTTATTCGATTTTCACAGGTTAATATCCTCAACTTCCAGAATTGGCGCTGTCAATTGACAGTGACAGCACCATACTAGAGAGACACAAGTCTCGTATTTTATGCTCTCCCACTTGGCTCCCCCACCTACGGCACCACACCTCCGCTCACAAACAAAGTCCCCGCGGCGCCACTAGATTACGATGCAGTGCCCGCGATCCCACTCTCAACCAGATGCGCGCAACCGTGAGCCATCCACAATGCTACTCGTACGTGTCTCCCCCATCATCACTTTAATTGAGTCAGCGCCAGAGGGGGAGCGGCCAGCACTGGTGCTCAGACCTACGCAGTCTTCATGTGACGACAACAGTACAGATCCGCCGCGATGCTTGCCAATGCCACAGCCATTGTTGCTGCCGGCCACACTCTCGCCTAATGCACACAAAGACTGACCGCAACGCCCACCTACCCAAACCGATTTTTGATAGTAAAGCCTAGAATCGGTAGGACGTGGTTCCAGACAGAATGAAACGCCCGCTCGCGTTTTTGAAGAATAAAAATGCTCAAATTGGACAATAAATGTAAAAATGGGCATAGCCTTAGTGAAGCTGCTTCTTACTGTCTCTTCAAAGTTTGCCTCCCACACGTGAATGGTGCGCTTGACCATGCAGAGCCGCTTTTCCTTTGCGGACGCGACAACTGGTTGGTCGTCAAGCAACCACTGAGATCGTAGCATTCTCTTTACCGGCGCCATGACGCCGACCCTAGGGGCTGGGAAAGGGAGACAGAGTTAGGAGGGAGAGGCTGCATAACGGAGAACAGCTCCGGCGCGATGATCTCCTCGGACTTGCCGGAGACATTACAGTCGAGGTTGTCGAGAAGCACAACGGACGGTCCTTCGACCTCTGGCGCGAGCACAAAGCGGAGGTACTCCCTCCAAACCCTCCTGTCCATCCAAGCGATCTTTTGGGTCGTGTAAAAGTGACTTAAAATTCAGAAAAAGTCAAATGTCGACAAAATTCAGATTTTGCAAAAATATTTTCTAACATGCCTTTTGGATACTGAGGAGCTCGTTGGCTCATAGACGTCCATGCTCGGGTCCCTTGATAATGAACAGGATAGGAAACTTGCGGCCATCAGCAGAGGAGCATACTGGTCAAACAGCGTCACGTATAACAGCCAAACGTTGTGTATGATGTACCATCCGCTCGGACGGCTAGAACCGCGGTCATTCGCATAGAGTGCTGGCTCAGGTGCGCAACCTTGGCCGATCCTCTGCGCTGAGCAAGTGTCTTGAGGGGCGGTATGTCGTAACGGACGCCTGTCTCATCGATGTTGAGCACGCAGGAGGGCTCGTACTCGCTGTACGTGCTTTATAAATGTACTCTGAACTCGTCGCGGGCTTGCTCGAGAATTTTCGCGGACTCCTGTATAATAATTTTTAGAAATTAAACCTCGACATTTAGCGAAAACAACAGCTCGCACCTACCTTTGTCGGCGAGATGGTCCACTGCGAGAAGCTGTGCCGAGCGGCAAAGCGACTTATTAGCTTCATGAGTGAGTCAAACGCAGCGGCAGACGAGTTCTTTGGCGCACCGTAGGAGCGCAGCCAATCCGGGTAGTTTGCTTTAACAAACTGCATCATGCTAAACGTTGTCAAAATCTGGAATTTGACATACAAAAAAACAAGTCAGAAATCCGACAAAATTGACGTGATGCAGAGCGAGCTCGTCCCCACCTGCTCGTCTCTCCTGGTGTCCTTCATGAACGTGATGAGGTGGGCAGCGAACGGTACACCCTACGGGTGGCCTGTTGTTGTCGACATGGTGGGGACGACATTTCTCCACATGTGTTCGGTTTAACTAAGAGTTTCTAGCGCGACAAAACCAAGTTTTGGCGCGCAGTGAATTCAACTTTTTCCTTTGCCTGCTTCACTGCCATCCATTCATGCGTGTCCTGCTTCACTCATTTCTTCGTTCGCCATGGTGTGCACAAGTGCCACAGCTTCACGCACGAAGAGTGTGTTTCCACTCTTGACGCACTGCGCCTGACCTCACTGCGCGCCCGTCTCAAGAGACACTGGTATCTCGAGGCTAACTCTCCGTGAGTGGCTCAAGAAAGAGACCCGCATCAGATCGTTCGCTGGCCCCAAGCTGCGATGAAAATGTAAAATTTGCGAACCCATACAAAAATGACATTGGTCAAATGGGGATGTGGCCCAATTCGCTCTAGCGGATTTCACGTTTTAGAGGGCACCTACGAAATCCCGTCTACTTGAGTCAGAAAGTCAGTGTTAAAAGAAGTAAACTTATGAAATGTATGCTTATTTTTTAAAAATTAAACCACCCAATATCTGAGTCAAGGAGGTGAAGCCCCATACAAAGTATTTAAATGTGAAAAACTTTTCGAATACTGCTCAGATTAGCGAGGTTAGACATTCATATGAAAGCTCTTTGAAACACAAGCAGGATCGTTCAAACACATTTCCTGTCTGACGCGCATGAACTGAGCTATGGCGATCTCAAAAATTCTATAATCTGGCGGCTCACCGAGAATCTTGTAATTTTGGCTCACGGCTTGACGGTAATGCACTTTATGTGTCCAAAATGAAGCTGAAAGTACTTAAGTTTAGCCAAAACCTCGCAATCCTGCAATATAAAGCAACCCGGCTAAACAAGGACTTACAACTCGCCTTCATAGCTCATTCTCAGCGGCAGTTGTAGTGACCAAAACCTGCGCGTCTTACATCACGTACAATCTGTATCGGTCAAGAAGACGAACCGCTTTTCAAACTTTTTCTATGTGCTTTTTTGAAACCACTGGTACCTACAATTGGTAATTTTCACGTCCTCAAGATTTCGTAATATTTGAATGCTGCCGCCTGTGATGCTTTGTAGAGACTGCAACCCGTGCATCCATGCTTCACAAACCGGGGCATCTGTACACAAGTTTTCGTTGTGTTTCTATAAGAATTGACAATGTTTTTTTATTTTTGTCGGAAATGTTCGGCCTCCTTGACTCAGAGACTGGGTGTTAAGGGCATGGTTACTACAAAATTCACTTGGAAATTGACAAAATCAATCCAGGTGAGTGCTTATTGATTGGCTCATTTCGGACCGATCACAGCAACACAATGGGATTGATTGACATTTTTTTATCCAGGTGAATCACCTGGATAAATCAAAACCACTTGGATATTTGCCATTTTCAAAAGAGTCCAGCAGCTCGGTGTCGATCTCACTCACTCCTGCAGCCGCGCGTTTGGCTTGAGAGACACTGAGGCAGATGAGCGTGTGCTCACTCGCGCATGGCGGCTGGTGCACGCGCACTTTTGACTGTTGGGCTCACGCTCACAGTCTCGTTCGCTTTTCTCCTTCTACACAGTTCCTACCAATACAAAAAGAGCTCCGCACCGAGCAGTCGAGCAGCTCGCCAATTGCTCCTGCGGATTGTGTCTGGCCAAAACGAATACGTACTACTGTAGTAGTTAACTCGTCCCTAAACGCGTCTTCAGCTCTTTTGCGGCCGTACACTATTTGGGCTTTGCGTAGCGATATCGGTTAAAATGAGACGCATAACCGCAGACGATAGAGGTGGTGGAATCTCTGCCAGGACGAGACGGCGGTGTCGTTGTCATCGGAATGAGTGGAGAGGACAATGGCAACGACACCGTCGTCGCGTCCTGGCAGAAGTAAATATGAGGAAAAGAGCTTTGAAAGCCTTGTGGATCGGTGCCGCTTTGCGATAGAAGATTATTGGACAAAACAATTGCAAATGAGCGTTTTGATTCCCTCTTTTTGGGAGTAATTGGATTTTGTTGCAACGGATATTTCCAATTCAATTGAATTTACTGCTCCTTTGCCACCAAGTGAATTTTGTGGCAACCACACTTTTAGGGTGTAATATTAATAATACATAAATAAGTTTATACAAGTGAAATCATCCATGTCTATAGGAAGTGAACCCTTGAGTATGCGGTCGAAATTGCGAACTTCACCAGTCCTTTGTCGATTGGGCTCAAACTTGCAGGGCATGTTCATCAGTGTGTTTGATGAAACTCACCAAATTTCATTAGCTATATCGTCATGGTTGTTGAGATATCAAGCGCCATCAAAATCTTCTTTACGCATGAGTGCCGTTTTTCTAACGAGGTGGCTGCTGG